>PVLA01007351.1:0-51900 GCA_004027455.1 Hydrochoerus hydrochaeris | reverse complement strand
GCCTATAAAGGAAAATTCATCAAAATCACAGCAGACTTCTCAATGCAAACCATCAAATCAAGAAGAGCTTGGAGCAAAATATTCCAAGCCCTGAAAGAAAATAACCTCCAACCCAGAATGATGCACCCTGCAAAACTGTCTCTCAAAATTAATGGAGAAACAAGATATTTCCATGACAAAGAGGAACTGGGGGAGTTTATGACCACCAATCCAACCCTGCAAAGAATACTGAAGGATTCTAGAGAAAGAAAAGAAAATCACCAGGGTTCCAGTAATAATGGCAGAAAGGCCTCAAAGAAAGGGGCAGACAGTGGAATGAAGGAGAAAAGTAAACAAACAATGACAGAAAAATAGCATGGCAGAGATAAAACTGAGAAGATTGGTTATATCACTGTTATATCTTGACTGATTTTATTTGAATCTGATATGCTTGAGAGTGTTGAGTCTGAGAGTAGGGGCAACTACTCTGAAGATGACAGGATTCAATAAGATACCCATTCTGGTTTGATGACAGGATTCAATAAGATACCCATTCTGGTTTGATTGTTAACTGCCTTTGAAGTCCTATAATGTCTCCAATGTTTAGATTTTATTAATAGTGCAATGCAATGCTAAGTTTATACTATATTTGATGATATAGACAAATTTATTGAAAATAACAAGAGACATCATAGTGACTACCATAGATCACCTCGTGTTGTGTTTTTGTATGTTCTTTTCATTTTGTGTTTCTCTAGGAATTTGTATTGTTGACTTGTTTTGATTTGTTTCTCCCTCTAATACAGAAAGGCTAGGTATATGTGTAGAGACTTATACATGTGTAGAACTTCTAAGTAGTTTATGAGAATGGATTATAGTTATTGTAAAGAAAAAAAGGAAAAGAGAGTATTCTAAAGGATATAACCGCATGTATGTTTGAGTGTGTGGAATTAATAACCATCTTGCTAAAGTTTTAGTTGGATGGATGAACAAAATTGACTGCAGTCTCACTGTTTAGATGTTCACTTTGTGGGCTTTACTTTTGTAACTTGAACAACTGCATCTAAGAGGAAGGTATGTCATTATCAACCAGTGATTTCTTACTGGTTACTATTTTTGGTTTTTTGTTTTGTTTTGTTTTTGAGATTTTGTATTGTTTCTACCCTCTTTCTGTTTCAAAATTTTTTCTTAAAATAAACAAATTTTTAAAAAAATAAATAAAGTGGTTGTTAAGAAGAGAAGTTGTAGTCACATTTACTGGTCTAGAAAATGAAAAATTGATGATTTGTCTCCATAATCCAGAGAAACTTCCTTTAGAAGTGAACCCTTAAACTCAGAAGAGCATATTTATCCACAAAGTAAGTTTTCTTTTGTAACATTAAATTTTCTCTTTTATACCACAAGAAATATTTTGAGTGTTGTTTTTAAAACTGATCTCAACAATATGTATATTTATATAAAAATATGAAAAAAGTTTCTACCTCTCATAACTGTCCCCTCAAATAAACTGACACACTGGCACTTTTACAGAGGTACCTATGATTTAGTCTTTTAATGTTTTCTTTTTTTCTCTCTTTTTTCTTTTCGGTTGTTTTGAGATAGGATCTTACTATGTGGTTCAAACTGGATTTGAACTCACTATGTAGCTTCGGCTGGCCTCAAACTCACAGTGATTCTCCTACCTCAGCCTCCCACATGCTGAGATTACAGATGTGCACTATCACTCCCAGCCTTCTAATAATTTCTAAATATTAATAATTTACATAGTTTATGATTTTTGTATGAGTATTTTCAAAAATTTGAATCAGAACCAGTGCGAGCAGGGAGGCATAGCCAGGTGTGCCCCTGCTTGCCAGCCACCACCATTGGAAGGCTTGCCTCCCATGGGCAGCCAGAATGGGGAGGGAGATCCACCTCTGCTTGCCAGCTGCATCCATCAGAAGGCTTGCTTTCTGCTGGCAGCCAGTGCAAGCAGGGAAATGCAGCCAGATATGCCCAGTACACCTATAGGCTGCCAGTGGAGGCTCTTGCTTCCTTCAGACAGCCAGCACCCACCAGGAGAATCGACAAAGACACTCCTGTATGCCTGCCACTGTCAGATGAGTCCTGGTATAGACACACAGGCTGAGAAAAGAAGCAACCCCACCACCACCCATCCCTGGCCACTAGGGAACCTTCAGTATAGCTGCATGGGTCTAGAGAAGCCCACCCCATGCCCTGCTACCTCTCTGGGAACCTAGGGTCATAGAAACCCAAATGCCTGTTCCATTCCCCTAAACCATGGAGGGGCAGCCAATGTAGGAAGTGCCTGTAATCCCAAAACCAGCTTGTTGGGAGGAACCCAGAAGAATGTCAAGAGGAAGGTACAAAAGGCAATCTCCACTGTATACAAAACAAATCTCAGAGACATAATTATGAGAGAAAATGGAAGTCACATACCTGAACTCTCCAAGAGGATAGCAACTGAAGTAAAAAACAACATCATGAGACTGTAAAAATAATCAGATCAGAAATAATGTCTCCTATAAAAAAAAGAAGAAGAAATCACAAACATAATGAAAGAATTGATGAGCATATCTAAAGACATAGATTTAAAAAAAGAGGAGCATAGGAAAATGATGGAGGCCAGGGATTTAACTCAGTGGCTTAAGCACCTGCCTGGCAAGCCTGAGGTCCAAAGTTTGATCCCCAGTACCAAGAAAAAAAGGAAAGAAAGAAAGGAAGAAAGAAAGAAAGAAAGAAAGAAAGAAAGAAAGAAAGAAAGAAAGAAAATGATGGAAACAATATAGAAAGGAATTATAATTCATGAAACAGCTTCAAAGAGATATTCAAGAAGTTAAAAAGTCAATCATAAGCTGGCAAAACTCCTTGAAAGACATTGAAGATAGACTTTCATACCTTGAAGACAGAATTACAGCTAGTGATTATGAAGGAAAAGATCTCTTAAAAATAACAAGGAATCATGAAATAACAATTCAGTGGCTGCAAGACAATGCAAAGAAAAATAATTTAAGAGTGACAGATGTCAGCAAAGAAGCAGGGATCAACCCAAATTAAATAAAAAGACTATTTACAGAAGTAATACCAGAAAACTTCCCAAACATGGGAAAAGGATCTGGCATGCACATAAGCAAGGTACATAGAACTCCAACTAACCATAACCAAAGTAAATCTACACCCAGACATATAATAATCAAGGCCCATAAGTTCAGCACAAGAACAGAATTTTAAAAGCTGTTATAGAAAAGAAACAGATCACCTATTAAGGAAAACAAATCAGAATTATAGTAGACTTGTCAACACAAACCATCAAGTCAGAAAGAGTTTGGAGAGAAGTGTTTCAAATCCTGAAAGAAAACATCTTCCAACCCAGACTGATGTACCCTGAAAAACTATCTTTCAAAATTGATGGAAAAATAAGATAATTCCATGATAAATAACTGAAGGAATTCATGATTACCAAACCAAACCTACAGAGAATGCTAAAGGATATTCTAGAGTGAGACAAAGATGACCATGGTTCCAGAAACAGCAGCAGAAGAGGATTGCCAAACAGGATAGGCAACTAAATGAAGGAGGAAAGTGGAAGGCCAGTAACAAGAGGATAGCATCACAGAGATGAACCAATGCATGCCAGTAGTAACCATTAATGTAAGTGATGGCCTCAATTCACCAATAAAAAGAAACTCAGGATGAAAGGATCAAGAAACAAGATCAATATACTATGTACAAAAAGCACATTTAACTCAAGAGGAAATTAATAGACTGAAAATCAAAGGAGAGAAAACAATTGTTCCATGTGACAAGAGACCAGAAAAAAAAAACAAGGGTAACTTGCCCATCAACTGCAGAATGGATAAGATACCATATTTTCATATAATGGAAAGCTACCCAGGTATAAAAGCAGGATAATCTCAAGGCTCTTAGGTAAATGGATGTAACTAGAGATCATGCTCATGGGTGAAATGGTTTGGACTCATACAGGTGAACACCAAGTTATCTCCCTAGCATAAAAAACTGAAGGAGTTAGTGTGATCCAAAAAGTACAACAGAGATTATGAAAGGAATAAGGGAGAAAATGCCTAAAAAGGGAAAGTGGTAGCCACTGTTAATTTCCTATTATCTTGTTTTGAATTCTTGTATCATTTCCTTAATTTTGTTAGGTTTGGTTTTATTGCCTTGTTTGGTTAGATTTTACTGTGTCTGATGGTATAGGCAGCTATCTTGAAGATAGTGGGATTATGGTAACCATTATTGATTTCCTATGATCTTGTTTAAAGTCCTATAATGCTTTTATTGTTTTTGTTTTGTTCTGTTTTTTGCTTGATTTTATTATGTGTTAGTATGGACAGGTATTTTGAAGAAAACAAGAGACATTACAGTAGCCATTGTTCATTTCCTATTATCTTTTTTTGAAATCCTGTGATGTTTTCATTGTTTTGTTTTGATTGTTTTTAGTCTGTTTTATATTGTTTGATTTTATTATGTGTGAAAGTATGGACAGCTATTTTGAAGAAAACAAGAGACATTACGGTAGCCATTGTTGATTTACTGTTGTCTTGTTTTAAAGTCCTGTATCATTTGCATTGTTTTATTCTGGTTTGCTTTCTTCTGTTTTGTTCTCTTTAAAATAAAAAATACAAAATTTTTTAAACTTAAATGATACTTTTGTGTCTTTTTTTTTTGTCTTTTTGAGACAGGGTCTCTTTATGCAGTTCAGGCTGTTCTTGAGCTCACTTTGTAGCCTAGGCTGGTCTCAAACTCACAACGATCCTCCTGCTTCAGCTTCCCAAGTGTTGAGATTACAGGTGTGAGCCCAACTGTGTCTATCATTTTTAATGATGTTCCCTTTTCAATAGAAAATATTCCTTAAGTTCATAATAATTATTTGTTTTTCCACAGCACTATATATTTTTCTACTGTACTTAAACCCTAATTTACTTAGATTTAGTATAACTGTTGTATTGTTTTATGTGGAATTTTTTTTGCTTGGCCTATTATTCTGTTAATCTATATATGCATGATAATTAACTATAATTTACAAGATAAACTTATTTACAAGATAAAAAAATGAATCTGATGCTGACAGAAAAAAGAGGGTAAAGGAAAAGAAGAACAGAATTGATATATGCTGTGTATATGTGCCAATTCTCCCAAAAAATTTAATCATTATATATTGTACAAATAAAAAATTAAAAATTTGAATGAAAAAACAAAAAAAACAAGATTAAAATTTCATCTTATAAGATGTCCCAGTCATATCCTGCTTATTTTTAGTAGAGAGCTCTAATTCCTTTTCGAATGTGCCTCCCATCCACTGTTTATACAGCTTCCCCTGGCTGAAAATCAAGAGAAATGACAAAGAGGTCACAATGCTGAAATTCACTCCATTAATGGAGTGAAGAGACAGCTACTTGAATGTCACACACCATCATTTTGGCCACATTCTGCTTGTTAAAAATGAGCTACCAGGTACAGTTCACACTCAAAGGGAAAGAAAGTAGGCTTTACCTGTTGAAAAGAGAAAATTTTAAAACTGGGGAATATTTTAAAACTACAGACCCAAACATCCCTCAATAGGTGAATAGGTGAATAAATTCTCAGAGATTTAAACAACAGAATATTTCTTAGGAATAAAATAGGAGTAGACTACCAATACACAAAACAATCTGGATTTCTCTCAAAAACGTGTACAGAGTATGAAAACTAAAGAAAAAAGAGTATATACATATAAAATAGATCTTTATGTGGAGTTCTTGTATAGACAAAACAGCCTTGCATCACAGAAATCAAAGCAATGGCTACCTAGAACACACACAGGGCACAGAATTTATGTAAATTTGGGTTAAGAATTTTGGGAGTAATATAAACATTCTACATTTTCTCTAGGATCACGTTTACCTTGTATACATTTGTCAAAGCTCAGTGAACTTATGTACATTTTATTATGTAAATTACACCTATAATATGTAAGAGCACAAAGGAAATAAACCAAAAGTAAAGAGCTATCCAGTGAGTGCAAAAGAGGTGTGAGGGGGGAAAAACTGGAACTATGGGACATTCAGGAGTTGGGTGAGGAGACAACAGTGCCTTATATTCCCCAATGACACAGAGCAGCAGAGGGTGACCTTCTCACCTCAGGAAGCATCCTATTGGCAAGTTTGCTCTGAATCCTCCCATCCATTTTTTACCTTTCATTAGTGGCTAATTATCTGTGGGCCAATGCAGCTAATTATCTGTGAGCCAAAGGGCCCCTAGACTGAGTAGAACTGATGAGCAGTTTCTCCTCATGGGACTGGACTGCTGGGGTTCGTCCCTCCATCATCTCACTGTGCCTCCATTGCTACTTACAATATCACTAAAAGAGAAGCTAACTTACTAGACCAAAGAAAAGAGGTCCTTACCAAAGAGGTACATCAGGCAAAGTGATGGAGGAAGTGGTCAGCATAACTACATTCACCTCCCAGCTCTGGCTGCCACTCGTTATACTTCCCTCTGTGCTATTTCTCCTCTTCCACCTTCATTTTTGTTATCTGAGATGGAATATAAATATAAACCTGCATTTTGAAATTTCTGTAAGGAGCAATAAGATTAACATGTCCATGGAATTAAGAGGTGGCATCATTCTCCTGCCTTAAACCTCAGCTCTAATCAAGTTTGAAGGTATGCTATTATATCAGTTTGCTTATAGTTCTCACAAGCAAAAATAAAAAAAAAATCAAGAGATGGCTCCCACAGTTAGAAGTACTTCTCACAGGTGAGTTCAGGCAGCAAGGCAATAAGCACTTCTTTACAAGTAAGTTACCAGTTTAGTCTTCTCCTGCAGCAACCAATTTGCACATGTCCAGCTTGATCTATTTTAAACTGGGAAGTGCTGGAATACAATTGATGTATTTTATTATTCTATAAAATCTATAGATATGCTTTATACACTTTTCTGTTTCAACAACTATTGGGGGGGATACTGGGGATCAAACTCATGACCTCGCACCTATCAGGCAGATGCTTACTCTGCTGAACTAATTCCCCAGCCCCTAGACAACTAATTTTTTAAAAAGAGAAAACCTTATCTTCAGGGGGACAGTAATGATGAAGGAAAGAAAATAGAAGAAAAAGATAGAAGAATAAGAGGAGGAAGAGAATGAGGAGGAGGAGAAAGAGGAAAAAGATAGTGTGTCTGGGTAAAAAGGGAGATGATAGGTAGCTTGTTACACAAGATGGAGACTTGTGATGAGAGATGGCTGTGCCATCTATGAACTGCCAACAGGAACACCAACCTGCTTGCTACCTTGTCCCCTAGACAGCTTTCCTTGGATCATTTGTGCTCAGAAAAACCTCAGATCCTTCACTGTAACTGCCAGAGTGGCAACCATCACACCCTACCTTGAGTTCTCTGTGTTCCAACAAGTTTTGCACAGCAAAAGACTGTCTTGTAAAAATATTTAACTCATCCACTTAGGTTTATTCCTTTACTGTGCAAACTTCCTTCTCTTGCTCTCACATTGTCTTCAGTTTATGTACCTTCAATTCTGTGGGTGCTGACAGTTTTCAAGTGTTCCCCAGGGTACCCTGAATGTAGGATATGATTCTGCCGCTTCTTAGCTTCTCTAAATGGGGTCTGGACCTGTCAGCAGATATGTTAAGGCTAGTTCTTCCCATGACTACAAAAGGCCATTGTTGAGATGCAGGTCAGATGTATGTAAGCTGGAATGGATTTTCACATGCAAGGCTTTTCTATACAGGACATTATTAGAAAAAGCAAGAATATGATCTACACAGTAAATATTTTTTTAAATTTTTTTATTTTAAAGAGAATAAAACAAAAGAGGACAGATCTAGGCAGTTCAGAACAGAACAATGTAAGCAACACAGCACTTCACAACCAGACAGTTGGATATTAACAGTAGCTACCATGTCTCTTTCTTTGAAATAGTTGAGCTTAGCTTTACACACAATAATGTCAAACATAACAAAATAGAATAAAACCACTCAAGAGAATGAAAATATTGCAAGGCATTCTGAACCAAATAACTGAAGATGAACAATGGCCACTATATTATCTTATTTTCCATAAAAAATTTGTTTATACTATCATACATATTAAAATCCAATAAGACATAACATGATAGAACCAATGGTAATAGAAAAACAAAAGCATGGTAGGACTTCAAAGCAAGATGATATTAAATCAACAATGGCTGCTATATTGTCTTTTCTTCAAAATAACTATTCATACCATCACATATATTAAGATCAAACAAAACAGAATAAAACCATTCCAACCAATGAATGAAAACATTATAAGACTTCAAAGCAATATAATGTTGAACCATGATTACCATAAAATCTTATATATTCTTACCATTTCTTACACTAGGGAGACTATATGGTATTTATACATGTGAGTTTATTTCACTTATGAGTATGGATTCAAGTTGCATCCATTTATTTATAAAGATCTCAATGTGATCATTCTTTATAGCTGAGTAGTACTCCATTGTATAAAAGTACCACAATTTTTTTTATCCATTCCTCAGTTGATGGGCACTTAGTTTGTTTCCAAGATCTGGCTATTACAAATTGTGCTGCTATAAACATGGGTGCACATATATCACTGTGGTGAGATGTTATCAGTTCTTCTGGGAATATGCCTAAGAGTGGAATAGCTGGGTCAAATGGGACCTCCAACCCCAGCTTTTTGAGGAATCTCCAGATTGACCTCCACAGTGGTTGCACCAGTCTATACTCCCACCAACAGTGCAGAAGAATTCCTTTTTCCCCACAGCCTCTCCAAAATTTGTTGTTTGTAGTTTTGTTGATCCTGGCCATTCTTTCTGGAGTGAGATGGAATCTCAGTCTGGTTTTAATTTGCATTTCTCTAATGACCAATGATGATGAACATTCTTTCATGTATTTATTTGCCATTCATATTTCTTCATCTGAGAACTATGCTCATCTCGGATATCCCCTTTTTTGATTGGGTCTTTGAATTTCAGGGGTCTGATTTTTTTTAATTCTTTATAAGTTCTTGACAGAAGTCCTTTGTCTGAGGGACAGTTCACTAAGATTTTTTTTCCCAGTTTGTGGGTTTTCTTTTCACTCTGCTGGAGATATCTTTGGACATGCAGAAACTCTTTAATAAGATGAGATCCCAGTTATTGATTCTGGGAAGTATTTCTCATGCAGTTTGGTTCTTGTTCATGAATTCTCTACTAACCCATATGTCTTCAAGATTTTTACCTACTTTGTTTTCCAACAGATTTAGTGTTTCTGTTTTAATATTTAGATCTTTGGTACATTTAAATTTTAGTTTAGTACATGATGATAGCAATGGGTCTAATTTTAGTTTTTGGCATATGGATAGCCAGTTTTTCCAGCACCATTTATTAAAGAGACTATCATTCTTCCAGTGAACATGCTTGGCTCCTTTATCAAAGATAAGGTGGTTGTGTGTTCGTAGTTGTATCTTCTAGTCTATTCCATTGATCTTCAGGTCTGTTTTTATTCCAATGTTGATTTTATTATGGTAGCTTTGTAGTATAACTTCAAGTCAGGGATTGTGATGCCTCCTGCCTTGCCTTTGCTGCTTAGAATTGCCTTTGCTATTCTAGGTCTCTTCTGGTTCCAGATGAATTTTAGGAGTGATTTCTCTAGATCTATGAGGTATGTTAGTGATATTTT
Organism: Hydrochoerus hydrochaeris; assembly: GCA_004027455.1. NCBI lineage: Eukaryota > Metazoa > Chordata > Mammalia > Rodentia > Hydrochaeridae > Hydrochoerus > Hydrochoerus hydrochaeris. The sequence goes on along the minus strand of PVLA01007351.1, from coordinate 42,240 downwards.
CATTGGGATTGCATTGAATCTGTATGACAATTTTGGGAGAATGACCATTTTCACAATATTTATTCTTCCTATCCATGAACAAGGGATGTCTTTCCATTTTCCGAGGTCCTCTTCAATTTCTTTTTCAGGGTATTATAATTTTCCCTGTACAACTCTTTTACATCTTTCATTAGATTAATTCCTAAGTATTTCATTTTTTTGGATGCTAGGGTGAAGGGCGTGGCTTCTCTTATTTCCCTCTTGGTGATTTTGTTGTTAGTGTATAAGAATGCTATTGATTTTTGAGTATTGACTTTGTATCAGCTACATTGCTGAATTTATTTATATCTAGGAGTCTTTCAATGGAGTTTTGGGGGTCTTCTATGTAGAGTATCATGTCATCTGCAAATAATGGTAATTTAACTTCCTCTTTTCCTATCTTTACTCCTTTTATTTCTCTCTCTTGTCTAATTACTCTGGCTAGTATTTCCAGTACTATGTTGAATTGGAACGGTGATAAAAGACATCCTTGTCTTGTGCCTGATTTCAAGGCAAAGGCTTTCAGTTTTTGACCATTTAATATGACACTGGCTGTTGGTTTGCCGTAGATGGCCTTTATCATATTGAGCTAAAGACCTTCTATTCCAGTTCTCTGTAAGGTTCTTATCATGAATGGGTGTTGGATCTTATCAAAAGCTTTTTCTGCATCTATAGAAATGATCATGTGATTCTTGCTTTTAGCTCTATTGATATGGTGGATTACATTTATTGATTTACGTATGTTGAACCATCCCTGCATGCCTGGGGTGAATCCCACTTGGTCATAGTGTATAATCTTCTTGATGATTTGCTGCATCCTGTTTGCCAATATTTTATTGAGAATTTTCACATCTACGTTTATTAGGGAGATTGGCCTGTAATTCTCTTTTTTAGTTGGGTCTTTCTCAGGTTTTGGTACTTGAGTGATATTGGCTTCCAGGAATGACTTACGAAGAATTTCTTCCCTTTCAATTTCATTGAAGAGTTTGAGGAGTGTCGGCATTAAGTCTTTTTTGTATTTCTTGTAGAATTCCACAGTGAATCCGTCTGGGCCTGGGCTCTTCTTTGTTGGTAGGGACTTAATTACATTTTCAATTTCATTAATAGAAATTGGGTTATTCAGCAGTTTTACACCTTCTTGATCCAGCTTTGGTGGTTCATATGTTTCTAGGAATCTGTCCATTTCTTCTGTGCTATCAAACCTATGAGAGTAGAGGTTTTCAAAAAAGTTGTTGATGATCTTCTGTATTTCCACAGAGTCGGTAGTGATTTCACCTTTTTCATCCTGTATTGCGTGAATTTGAGTCTTTCCTTTTTTTAATTAGGTCGGCTAGGGGCTTATCAATTTTATTCTTTCAAAGAACCAACTCTTTGATTCATAGTCTTTGTATTGTTTTCTTAGTCTGTATTGCATTAATTTCTGCTCTGATCTTTATGATTTCCTCCCTTCTTTTGGCTTTGGGCTTGGCTTGCTCTTCTTTTTCTAGATGTTTCAGGTGTAATATCAAGTTGCTTATTTGCATTCATTCTGTTTTCCTAATGTGGGAACTCAGTGCAATAAATTTTCCTCTGAAAACCAATTTCATTGCATCCCACAGGTTCCAGTAAGTTGTATTTGTATTTTTGTTTCCTTGTAGATATTGTTTAATTTCTTCTTTAATTTCCTCTGTGACCCACTGATTGCTCAAGAGTGTATTATTCAATTTCCATGTGTTTGTGGGGTTTTTGCAGTTACTTTTATCATTAATTTCTAGTTTCATGGTGCTATGATCCAATAACATGCATGGGATAATTTCAATTCTTTTACATTTACTTAAATATGTTCTGTGAGTTAGTATATGGTCTATTTTAGAGACTGTCCCATGTACTGCTGAGAAGAATGTATATTCTGATGTAGTTGAATGGAACACTCTGTATACGCCTATCAAATCCATTTGTACACAGGTGTGATTCAGTTCTGTTATTTCTTTGCTGATTTTCTGTCTAGTTGATCTATCTCTGTGTCAATGGTGTGTTAAGGTCTCCTGTTATAATTGTGTTATTGCCTATTTGATTTTTCATTTCTGTTAATACTTGCTTTGTGTAGCTGGGTGCTCTGGAATTTGGTGCACATATATTTAAGATTGTTATCTCTTCCTCTTGCAGTTTTCACCTAACTAGTATGTAGTGACCTTCTTTATCTCTTCGGACCATTCTTGGTTTGAATTTCACATGGTCTGCAAACAGAATAGCTACCCCTGTTTTTTTGTTTTGTTTTTGAGTTCCTGTTGCATGGAGTATTGTTTTCCATCCTTTGACTTTAAGTCTATGAATTTCCTTTTGGGTTAGATGCATTTCTTGTAGACAGCATATGGTTGGATGTTGTTTCTTGATCCATTCTGCCAGTCTGTTTCTTTTAATTGGTGGACTGAAGCCATTTACATTAATGGTTATAACTGTTATATATTGGTTTATTGTTGACATGTTCTTTCTGATGTTTTATCTTAACTTTCCATTCTTTTTAATTGTCTGTCTTGCTTAGTGGTTTTTTCCTATGTGTATCTAGAATGTCTTTCAGTATTTTTTGTAGGGTTGGTTTGGTGATCTTGAAGTTCTTCAGCTGTTCTTTGTCATGGAAGTATCTTATTTCTCCATCCATTTTGAAGGACAGTTTTGCAGGGTATATCAGTCTGGGTTGGAAGTCGCTTTCCTTTAGGATCTGAAACACTTCACTCCATGCTCTTCTTGACTTCATTGTTTGTGCTGAGAAGTAGGCTGTGATTCTGATAGGCTTTCCTTTATAGGTGATGTGTCTTTTCTATCAGCTTTTAATATTCTGTTCTTATGTTGGATTTCTGGGATGGTGATTATTATATGTCTGGGTGTAGTTTTGTTTTGGTTATGGCTATTTGGAGTTCTGTATGCTACAGTGATCTGTATGTCAGCTTCTATATTCATCTTTGGAAAGTTTTCAGCTACTACTTCTATAAATAGCCTCTTGATATCATCTGTGTTGTCCCCTTCTTCTTTATGTATCCCTATAAATCTTGTTTTTCTTTGCATCATCTTGCAGATGTTGAATTGTTATTTCCTGATTTCTTGTTATTTTTAGAAGATCTTTCCTTTCCTGTTCACTAGCTGCGATCTTATCTTTGAGGTCTGAGGTTCTATCTTCACTTTCATTGAGGTGGTTTTTGCAACTTTCAATAGAATTTTTGATTTCCTGTATATCTCTTTGAATCTGCTTCATGTATTTTTTTTTTACCAGAGATCGAACTTGTGACCTTGCACTTGCCAGGCAGACACTTATGCCACTGAGCTAAATTCCCAGACCTTCTGTTTGTTTCTTAAACTGTTCATTCAGAGATTCTATCATTTCTCTTTGTTCCTCTAAGCTTTTAGCTGTGTATTCATTGGATGCATTCAGTATTTCTTTCACTACTTTTATCATTTCTTCTTTTACCTGGGAAATTATTTCTGATTTAAGTTCCCTTATAGTTTCCCATACTTGCTTCTTTATTTCAGTTGCTATCATTTCAGGCATTTCAGGTGTATGGCTAGTATTTTCTTCTATGTACATGGTTCCTAGGCTTTCTTGGGATGGGCTAGAAGGTTTGATATTGCATTTTGGTCTTTCCTTTTGTCACTTTCCTATATTTCTGTGTTTCCAGCAATGTTCCAAAGCTTTCCCTGGATGTGTTGGAAATCACCTCCTGCACCCTCTGCTACTGGGACTCACATGGCTTTGGCTCCCTTTGCACAGTGGGCCTAGTTCCCCTTGTTGAAAAAAGGTCACCAGGCATGGTCTATTCAAGTCTGCAGAACCTCTGGAGCCTAGTCCAGTGTGCTAGGGGGCTGGATGGGCACCCAGCTGCCAGGATCAATGGTCCCAAGCTTTTCCCAGGCCTGCACTGGCAAGCTGCAACTCACCTCGCAGCAGCAGCATGGGCCCCTGGTTGAATGAAGGTCACTGGGCATGGTCCACTCAAGCCCGCAGAACCTCTGGAGCTTAGTCCAGTGTCCTAGGAGGCTGGGCAGGCACCCCAGCTGCTGGGATCGATAGTCCCAAACTTTTCTCGGGCCTGCACTGGCAAGCTACAACTCACCTCGTGGCAGTGGCATGGGCCTGGCTCCCCTTTTGGCGGGCCCGGCTCCCCTAGTTCCATAGTAAATATCTTATCAATATTATTTAGTTATTGCTCTTTTCATTGAAAGAAATTCCACTTTCCTAGAAATGTGAAAAATATTGTATACACTATTCATTCTTCAATATCTCAGAATAAATGTAATTGCGTACATAAAGGAAAAATTGGAATAACAAAAAGTGGTACATAAGGGAGTTCTTTTAATTATTCTTTTGCTTTTTCTGTAGCTTTAAATTTTATATAAAGTGTTTTATGTCTCAAATAGTGGATAGAATTAAGACAGAATTAAATTTCAATTCTACATAAACACTTCAACATCAACTCTGTTATAAAAATATAAAAATGTTGCATATTTTTAATTTCTAAGCCCCATGATAATTGGCAACAATTTCAAACTTATTTAGCTACATTGCATACAGTAAGATTGGTTTTCTTTAGTAGAACAAGCCCTCTATTTGGTTTAGCAACTCTATTTTTAAAGCACAAAGCTACAAAATCACCTCACAAATCTCTGTATGAATGGGATCCCTTTATATAGAGGAGCATTCATTATCCAACACATAGTTCAGAAACCACATTTATAAAAAAGAGTAATGTAAAAAACAAGCAATTATGCAAAATGTATGCCTCAGAACAAAAAATAATCCTACAGGTAAATTTAATAGGGAAATTCTATGGAAGGATTTCTATGCCATTCCTTCCCAGGTGGATATGAAATATTCAGGACTACTAGGGCATCCAGAAAAAAACAGATATTTATTCAATTATTGTAGAATGAGGATCTGTTAATTAACTGTTAGCTTCTACCTGCTGTTTCTTCCCTAAAACCAGAAATCAGTGGCACCAGAGTGAGGTCTTCATCACCTACCACACATCCCAGGTTTCCTCACTGCCACTAGAAAACTTTTCATCAGGAGAAATAGGGAAAGACAAAGACATATTGGGTAGGCAAAAGTAGAGAAGAAATGCCCACTTAACATGATCTGACAAATACCTTGGGTGAACATTTACAAACACATTGACACACATGGGTTGACAGTTTCCTCTCTCAACCTGTAGACAAGAACAGGCCATGATCAACCAAAACTCCCCAAAGGGCTTCCTCCTTCTGGGCTTCTCTGAACACCCGGGGCTAAAAAAGACTCTTCACGATTGTCTTGACGTCTTACTTTCTAACTGTGGTAGGCAACACATTCATTATTCTGCTGTCTGTGCAGGACCTCAGGCTCCACTCTCCAATGTAATTTTCCCTCTCCAACCTCTTTCTTAGATTTCTGCTTCATCACAAGCTGTGTCCCCTAGATGCCTGTCAATCTCTGGAGTGCCAAGAGACCATCAGCTTCCTGGGTTGCTCTGTCCAGCTCTTCATCTTCCTGTCCCTGGGACCACTGAGTGCACCCTCTTGACAGCAATGATCTTTGACCACTATATGGCTGTCAGCCCCTCAATTATGCCACCATCATCCACCCTGGCATGTGCTGGAAAGTGGCAGCTACAGCCTGGGTTATGGGTCTCACCCAATCCATGGTCCAGACACTACTCACCTTCTGCCTGCCCTTCTGTCCCCATAGGCAAAGAGATGACTTTTTATGTGAAGTCCCATCCCTAATTTGACTGTCCTGTGGGGACACCACCTACAATGAGATCCAGCAAGCTGTGTCCAGTGTCATCTTTGTGGTTGTTCCTCTCAGTCTCATTCTCATCTCTTATGGCGCCATTGCCCGGGCAGTGCAGAAGATGAACTGTGCTGGAGCACGCAGATAGACTTTAGCAACTTGCTCTTCCCATCTCACTGTGGTCACCCTCTTCTACAGCTCAGTCACTGCTGTCTAACTCCAGCCCAAAAGCTCCTACACCTAAAACAGGGGCATGTTCTTTGGTCTCTTCTATGCAATGGGCATTCCTCTTAACCCTCTCATATACATCCTGGGAAACACGGAAGTAATGAGGGCATGAAGGAGGTTGCTGGGGAAGGAGGCGGAGTCCAGACAGCTGAAGGGGAGCTGCTTCTTGTACCTGGCATTTTTTCCAGTTCCTAAACTCCTTTATTCAGTTGTTTTTCCTGAAAGGGATGTCACCCTTGTGTAGTCGTTGTTTTTCACTCTGTAAGTTAACACTTACCAAGTTCATGATCCCTAACAGATTCCCACCTTCCATTTTTCCTGAGGCAGAGGGCAGCCACCACAGCAAACTTCTAGGTGATAATTAGTTTTTGGAAACATACTGTTTGTCATTATGAGTGACTCAAATTGGTCACTCTGGGTAGATGTTTTCTTGTGATGCATAGCACAATCTCCAGCATGAAAACTCTGGAGCTTGAACAAACAGTACTTCCCATATTGTGGAAAGTGAGATGTCATCAAATACTGAAGAGCCCATTCCCAATTATAGTCATTTTAAGTACAGAATGTGTCTGCGCACTCAGTGAGCTTCTGATATGTATCTCAGCTCAAGGCTAAACACAGATTGTGCTGTGTGGATTTCCAAGTTTTTACAGCTACCTCGTCAGTGATACCATAGAAATGACTGGCAGTATAGGTCTCCAGTGAGAAAACATCACTCTGGATACTTGCTGCTTTGATTTCTGCATCTGTTTGAAGACATGGTAAATTCTGGAAGTAAGTAGTGTTTGTCTTCTAGGAAAAGTATAAGGCCACTGTAGTGGCTTGATAACTTAAACACTAGCTGAGCTGAATCAGCATGGTGCTAAGTGTAGATGGCCCACCTGTGAATTGTTGCCAGCATAAGAAGGAGACCTGGAGAAGCAGCAGCATTGTGGGTTCTCCTAAGTGGTGTTGTTCGGAGTCCTTCTCCTGGAGGAGCTTGTCATACTGGCTCTCCTGATAAGCACTCAGCTGTTATCAGAGGAGTTCCAGATCTTGTTGCTAAGAATGGCTACGGTTCACTTTAGGGTCATTTTGGTCCTTACTTTGAGCACTGTTTCCTGGCTCTGGAGGAGAAGTGTGCTATTTAATCTTCAGAAGAAGCTTGTCACACTGGCTTCCTGATAAGTACTTGGCTGTTATCATTGGAGGAGCTCAGGACCTCATTGTTGCTAAGGATGGCTGTGGTACATTTTGGGGAAGCCCTGGTCCTTAGAGAGTCACTTCTTAGCTCCAGTGCAGAACCCTCAACCTATTGGCACAGATCCTTCATCTTGCTGGTATAGACTTTCTAGCTTCCACCACTGATCTCTGGACCCTCCTAGCACAAATCCATAAAGCAGACTTGCATGAGTCATTGTCATAGACTCTGGGCCTCCAGTTGGGACTCATGCAAAGTATTTAACTCTTTGGTTGACCATCATAAAATATTATAAATGATGTGTCCTGTATGTAATTATTCTCCTTGCAACCCCTGATTACAGCCAGGATAATCTCAAAGAACTCTGACCCTTTCCCATACAAAATGCAGCTTCCACAAACAATGATGTTTGGTTTGGGAGAAACTGGCCTCTCTGTAATGGCAGGAAGAGTTGGGATACTCAGCACTGATGCATTCCAATGCCAAAGCTGCGTTCTACTGCAGGTCCCTAGATGGAGTCTCTGGGGTCCCTGTCTGGGAACCCATTGTGGTACAACTGAAGGCTGACAGGAAAGAATACTTATAGAACTGGCCAGAAATCCAATCCATAGACCAACTGATCTCTGTAGATCAGAAGACATGGCTAAACTAGATGAGGCTACTGTCAATGCCCTAGGCTCATCGGAGTCCAGCAGCATCTGAAGTATTTGAGTTGGCTATGCACCTGGACCACCAGCACCAGCTCCCAGGGGGCCTTAGGTGCTGGTCTTGTCTACCTTCTACCTTCTGATCAAAGTCCAGCCAGTACACTAGAGACCAGTACCACGGAGCCAGGGCATTCATCTCAGAATAGTGTCCAGCAGTAGCAGGGTCAGGGCCTTGTTCTTCCTGTTACCCACTGTTGCCCCAGAGGACAAAGCTACAGGCAGCCACCACAGAGTCAGGATCACTGTCACCTCATTCCTCTCTATGTGACACCATAGTCTCAGAGGAAGCCCAGCAGTACATGCACCACACCTCAGCTTCATGCCCACACCTCCAGTGGCCTCAAGTCCCTTGCATCCTCATCCTGACTCAGGTGCCAGTAGCCAAGGCCAGTGATGACAGCCACCACTCCAACAACCTGCAACTCTGTACTAAGAATTTTTTCATGATGTATAAAGGGGATGAAGTTTCCTGATCACATATCTGAGCCACTGCAGTGGGTCAGTGTGATTTTATGCTGAGAGTAGGAGAGGCAGATACAGAAAACAGAGGGGTGGGTACATATCTCCATAAAGTAACTTAAATTCAAACATTACTGTGCCTGTGAAGTCTCAATATTTCTTTTCATTCATGTTTTTCTTGTTTGCTTCCACAGATTATTTCCTATCACGCTCACTTCTGGTTATGTCATCTGATCTCAATGGTCATGTCAGTGTAGAGGACCCACTCCATGGTGCTCTGGAGACCACATGCCTATCTACATGGGCCATGCAAGCAACCTTTCAGCAACAACTAATCTGAGATGTAGAGGATACTCTGATCCTCTTAGAATATTAGGACTTTCAAGCCATCTCACATTTTCTTCCTCATGTTCCCTGCGAGATTATCATGAGACAGTTCCTCAGGGCTCCCAAGCTCTGATGGACATCAGGATTATGGCTTCACATCTTTTGGGATATAGCTGCAAATGCAATGCGATTCAGCTGAGGCCTAGTACTAGCTCTTCATCAATGGAATGTTGCACATTGGTACTGCAGGCATCTGGCCCTTTTTGCATCCTTGTCATCTTTTTTGGTGAGTGGGACTAGGACTCAGAGCTAGCAGCTTTTTTTTTTTTCATTGCATATAAATAAACTAAGAATTCCAAGAGTGACTCATGTACTGAGTTAGTCAGACCTTAGCTTTGCCTTGCTTTTCATGAGTGTGCTGACAGTCAACATCACTTTGTCTTCATTTCTGATTCCCACTACATTGTCTTAGTCCATTTGGGCTGCTATAATGAATAGCATAACTTTGGAACAACAGAAACTTATTTCACAGTTCTAGAGGCTGTGCGGTCCAAGACAAAGGCAGATTCTGTATGAACATAGAACCTAATTTTTGCTTGTAGATGGTGACTTCTTACTGTTTCAAGTGACAAAAGGAATTAGCTGTGCTGTGTGTGGTGGTGCATGCCAGTAATCCCAGCACTTGGAAGGCTGAGGCAAGGTGATACCAAGAGTATGAGGTCAGCCTCTGCAATGTGATGAATTCAAAACCACTCTGAACTACATAGTGAGACCCTATACTTAAAAAAAAAAAAAAAAAGCTAACTAGCTCTCTAGTATCTCTTTTATAAGGGCATTCAAACCAATTATGAAGGCTCTTCCCTCACAACCTAATCAATACCCAAAGCTCCCATATGCAAATACAATCTTTCAGAGGTTACAATTTCAACATATGAATTTGGAGGAAACAACATTCAATTGATTGCACATATCTTGTTTCCTTCCTCCTCAGTCCTTTTCTTCACTTCCCACTTCCTACTTGGTCCTCTCTTAGTCTCTTTCTTTTTCCCTTCAAGTTCCGTAAGAAGGAAGGAGTAGCTGAAGTCAGTCAAGTTCATCTCATACAAACAATGGATTGTTAAAACTAAAATAGATCCTATGACTTTCAAACTAGTATTCCAATGTATAGCTATTGCCGCACTGTAGTAAGAATACAAACTTGAACAACTGCATCTAAGAGGAAAGTATATAGCTATCAACTAGTGATTTTTACTGGTTACTATTTTTGCTTTTTGTTTTGTTTTGCTTTGGAGATCTTGTATTGTTTCTACCCTCTTTCCGTTTCAAAATTTTTCTTTAAATAAAACAATTTTTTAAAAAAAGAGAAGGAAAAGAAAGTGCTCTAAATGAGATAACTGTATGTATACTTAAGTGTATAGGATTGATAACCATGTTACTTTTTGTTGGATTGGTGAACAGAACTGTTTGCAGCCTCACTGTTTGAATGTCCACTTTGTATGCTTTAATTTTGTAACTGGAACAAATATATCCAAGAAGACAATATGTAATGTATCAAATAGTGATTTGTTTTTTTTGAAATTCTGTATGTTTCTACCCTTTTTTCTGTTTTGCTTCCCCCCTCTTTAAGTAAAATTTAAAAAAATAAGAATACAATTTTTGAGATTAAAATAAATGGAATATTGGAGGGAAATTTTTACTACATAATGTTTTTGTCAATGATGGACCACATTTATGATGATGGTCCTATAGGTCATATCTCCTAGTGATGCTCTAACCATCTTTAACTCTGTGATGTTTACAGAATAATGAAATTGCCAAACAACACACTATTCAGAATATTCTCTTGAGCTAGGCATGCTGGTGAACACCGGCACGAGGCTCCTGAGGTTCTTGGGGTTAAGGACAGCAAGGGGATGAGAAAAAGAAAAGACAAAGCTGGGGTCAGGTGGAGCCCTTATCCTTCTGATGGGAGGAAAGGAACTGCTCAATCACTATAGCACCTTTATTTATATACTGGGAAAGGTGATGTCAATTTCATTCAGCCCCTCTGCCTAGCAACCCATTGCTTGGCAGGCCTGGCCCCCTTGCCTTCTTGGTGCTGGAACAACTTGTTTACATAGCTTGTTTTGGTCTGTTTTTTCTGGGCTTTTTTGCATTAGCCCCACACACATGATCAATCTCCAGTTTCAACAGCTCCCAACATGTAATCCCAGCACTCAGGAAGCTGAGGAAAGAGGATTGTCACATGTTCCAAGGTCATCTTGGGCTGCATAGTAAGTTTAAGGCCAGCCTGAAGAAAATAATGAGACCTTGTCTCAAAAAAAATCTAAAACAAATCAGAAAATTATATACAGTAAATGTTCACTGGAGACAGCAATTTTACCCAAAGGGGAAAAATTTTTAAAGGGAAAAGAGGAAAAAATAGAGAAATAAGAAACAGAGATCAGAAGCAAGGCTTAAAGACAAAGAAAACCTCAAGAAACTGGTGAAGAACATAGAGAAGGAATGAAGAAAAAAACATCAAAACAGGACAAAAAAGTCTCACTTATTACTACTTGTACTTTTGGTACAAATAATACCTTCCTAGACTAGGCGAGAATCCTTGACATTTGAAAATAAAGTTGAGGAAAGCTGTTCCAATCTAGAAACACAACTACCATGGTCACCCACTCATATGAAGTTCTGCATCCCTGGAATAAGTTTTTTAAATGCTTCAAACCATCCTATGGTTTATTTCTAGTTCCAACATAAAGTGGCTTTGATTCCACATTTACCCAGGTATCAGTGCAGAAGAGCAGCAGTGACTATCTTACTCTTTGCTCTAATCATTCACATACTCATGTAATTGTCTCCTCAGCCTCATTACTAGACTACCAAATCTTAATGTAGGATTCTCGTTTTACATCTATTAATCCCAGTCTGTTTGCAAGTCACACTAGCGTGAACTCTGCTTTTCAAGTTTCATACTCAGCACTTCTCATGACCACCTGTGCCCTCCTCCTCAGCGGCACTCGGGACCTCTGCTGTTCCCTCCTGTTTATCAGCTCCTATGCCTAGAGGGCCTAATGTCTGTAGAGAGTGAAAGTGTTTCCACAGACTTTATAGTAATTACCACAGAAAATTAAGTGAAGCAGTTTAAAGGAGTCTGTTCTAATGAAAACTGCCTTGTTGAAATAATAGTTTAACATAGGCTTTCAGACTAATTATCTCTCATTACAAATTTATTAAGTCTCTATGTCAACAGTGATCTATAGGATACTGCAAGAGAAAAATTTTTAAGTCCATTCAGTCACAACCCTCAAACTGTTCGGAGAAAGATGGTCAAAGACATACAGTACTCCTATCTTATATAAAGTTCAGAGTGGAGGGAAGATACAGGATCAAAAAATAGAGAATAAAAGAATAGGCTGGGCATTGTGATGCATGCTTGTCATACCAGCACTCAGGAGGCTGTGACAGGAGAACTGCTCAAGTTCAAAGCCAGCCTTAATTATATAGTGAGACCCTGTCTTAAAAAAAAAAAAAATACACTATGAATGTTTGGGACATAGAGGAGATTCAGAAAATTCTTCTTAGACATTTAAACCATGACAAAGAGAACTAATTTGAAATAGTTACTGATTTGCTGTGAGAAAAGGACTAAAGGCAGGAATATGCATGCTGTGAATTAAGACAAAAGTGTGGGCAAAGTTAATACAAGCAAGTCAAAAGATTGAGGAAAAAAGTACAGATTACTTTAGAAAGATATAGAAAGCACTGAACTACATACAACTCAAAAAAAGGAATCCCCTACAGATGTTTCAACCTGCAAGATTTAGATCTTATAAATGCAAGTACGTATTACCTAATACAACACTTGAGTTGGAAGCATCAAAGAGGTGTTTTTCAAGAATCTCATGTCAGACACAGGAGCACAGACCACCCACAGTGAAGGCTCAGGCAGAAGGGTCACAGATTCAAGGTCAGCCTCCGCAACTTACCAAAACCTTGCCTCAAAATTAAAATCTAAAATTTAAAGTCTGGAGATGTAGCTCAGTGGTGAAGCACCTGCTTAACATGTGCAAGAGGCTAGTGATACAGCTCAGCACCTGCCTGGCAAGCACAAGGTCCCAAATTCGATTTCCAGTATGAAAAAAAAAATCAATTAATATTTGCAAGGCTCTGGATTCAAACCCCAGTACTGCAAAATAAATGAAATAAAAGATCCCTATGGTGATGCACACCTGCAGTCCCAGCACTCTGGGAGAATGAGGCAGAAGGATGCTAAATTCGAGCCTTGGGCAACTTGGCAATTTAGCAACTCAAAATCCTGTGTCAAAATAAAAATACAAAAGACTGGGATGCAGTTTCCCCAGGACTAGAGATAACAATAATAAAGAACCTCAGAGTATGAGTTACCTATCCAAGACTGGTTACCAGGTCACTTCTGAAAGGCTTACTGAATAACAGATACACACAGGATACAGCTCCTGGTGTATCTCTCCAGCACATCTTCCTGGTTTCCTGTGCAGAATTTGGTATTCCTTAAAGGATACTAGAAATGTGCCTCTTTAATATATGGATTACTCTGACCCAAAGAACTAGAGAACCAATGGACCAGAGAATACTCTCAAAACAGGACACAAGTTATCCTTTCATAAATGAAATGTACATTTGTAAAGGTATGTTAGACAGCATCTCACTGAGTTACTAAATTGCCCAGGGCTAGGCTCAAACTTGAAATCCTCCTGACTCAGCCTCCTGGAGTGCTAGGATTACAGGTATCTAGCACCACACCAGGCTAAAGGCATAATTTTTATCAGTGGAAAAGTTATCAGCTTAAATCTGGATAGAAAGCTTTATTAACAGATTTTACCGTGCTTTTTCTGGCCACCATCCCTAGTTTCTGCTCTACCCAACCATCCAGAAACCCGAAATCACTTTTTTGTGTAGCCCACAATGGTATAAAGACAAAATTGTGACTGGGGGTATAGACCAATGGTAGAGCACTTCCCTGGCATGCTCAATTCTAGTACCACTGGAAATGGAGGGCAGGGAGGACCACTCCTTTGGATTACTCAATGTACACCCATGTGCAGGTACATGAAGCACACATGTTCTGTGCTGTGGCTGTCTAGATGTCCCACCAAAGCCTCATGCAGTCATAAGTGGGGCTTCTTCAGAGGGGGCCAGATCTACAGTGTGCTTTGTGGTACAAAGCTAGGCTCAAGGGCACTAGGATTGAAGGTGTGAGTGCTATGCATGCTAAGAAGCCTGAATAAAATATAAAGGTCAGAAAGAGCTACTGTTACTCCTTGTTGCATTGCTATCTTCTGCCCTCCATGAACTCGTTGTGGTCTGCAATGCCCATCATACCACCCTGCCTTGGATCCAGCAAATTATGGAATGAAACCTCTACAAACTTTGAGCCAAATAATCCCTGCCCTCTTTAACTTTAGATGTAGGATATTTTATCTCAGTTATGAGAAACGTAACTAGGACAACATGTTAATAAACTTACTTGTCTTTATGCTAATCTGTCTTTAACCAATTTAATTCACAGGGCCTTGGATGGAGAACATAAGCTAGGTGGAGGAAAGTGTCTTCCTCTGTTGCCCCTTGACACACACTTGAAAACACATCTGCATGCTATACAAATGGCCCTCGCTTTGTCACACCAGTCCCCAGCAATGCCAGCTCACATAGGTTGCACCCACACCCCACAGCACAGCCCTTCTCTTGCAGAGTCTCCCCAGAGGGCTGTACCAGTGGACACCATGGTGGCTGGTTACACACCAACATCACCTCTCTCAGGGACAGAAATTACATGACATGATGCCCATGTTTTCCCTAAATTAATGGATAATGAAGAGCAAAGTAGCAAAACTCCCTGTTCCAAAGCCTGAGTGAATAAGCAGTTTCCCGTCCTTAGTAGCTCTTATGGTTTGTGTTCAGATGACCACCCCCCCAAGCCTCAGGCAATCATGGACACAGCTGAATCCAGGGTTCGTGATTGGTTCATTCTCTAGCACTGGGATTGGTGTGAGTGCTATACCCACACAGGAGTGGAGCTGACATACAGTGTAAGGGCAGGAAGTTGTATCTTTTCTCTTTTGCATGACTCACTCTTGCCATTTTGCAGGTGCTACGAACAGCAGCCCCACCATGCCACCCTGCCTTACAGCTAGCTGAGTATGTACTGAAACCTCCAAAACTGTAAGAAATAAACCTTCCCTTCCCTAATTTTGGGCGTCAGGTAATTTGTCTCAATAAGAGAAGTTACCAAGACAGTGAAAGAGACCCCAACAGCAGGACCATCTTCAACACAGAAGACAGAAAACTCTAGGTGTGCAACAACAGCTGACCCTGAAGCTACCCAAGAAATCAAGGGTCAGGAAAAAAGGTTCAATGCCAGAAGACAAGTAGGGGTGATCAATGGAGAACAGCAAACACTGGCTTTGGAGTAGGTAAGTCCAAGGAAGCTTGAAATAGATTGATCCCATTTCACATACCCTGCTTTTACAGTGTGATACTGTTTCTACCCCTGGATCCTAGCATAGCCTGTCACTACCCAGTCCCATGGAGTATGGCAGAAAGGATACCATGTGACTTCTAAGGCACTGTCAGAAAAAAGATCCCTAGTTGACCCCCCAGTGCACACTCTCCCTTGGTCTCTCTCCCCACTCACTTTTGGAATCCAGTCACCATGTTATAAGGCATTCCATGCTACACAGAAAAGCCACATGTAGGAGTTCCAGCCCACAAGTCTCAGCTGAAGTCTCAGCTGGGCCATTATCCACCTTTGGATACTGAGAGGACTCTTCGCATGACTCTAGTATCCAGCCTTAAAATCTTTCAGCTGTGATGAAGCAGTGGAAATGCTCCCCACAATAGCATGTCTAAATTGCTCACTCACAGAAAGCATGAAAGCAAACAAGTAAAGCAGTAACTAATAATGCACACATTTTGAACCTGGCTCTACTCCTTAAGGTTCTTCCTCTCCCTGAGCTGCAGTCTTCTTGCTAGATAATGAGAATACTAACCACCTATCCCCCTGTCCAAGTCCTGGACACCAAAACAACACAATGGAACAGGGCTGGGGATATAGCTCAGAGGTACAGCACCTGCCTAGCAAGCACAAGGTCATGAGTTCAATTCTCTATAACTGGGTGGGCACCAAGAAAGGAAAAAAAGAAAAAAGAAAAAAGTCCTTACAACAGAAATGTCCAGTACCCCAAGTTCCTAAGTGGTCTTGTCTATTTGTTCATCTGCTTACTGGCCACTATGAACCTATCTTGAGCACATACATCCCACAAAAACGAACTTGCTTGCTATTCTACCCCAGTGCCTCCCTTGGTAACGTGCCTCATCCACACTTGATATAGATTGCAAGGACAGCAGAAGTTATGCAGCAGCAAACGCTCACCAAACAGTCTCGAACTGACAGGGACTAGGACAGACCAACACAGGGAAGAGGAGGGCAGTATGGCCTGGCAGGCAGTCAGGTACAGGACGTTCCAAGTCTGAAGCCGACCTGAAGCCTGAGGCGAGTCCTACCCCAAGGTGGCACTGGTGAGTTAGAGCCTACCTCACGGCACAAGAGCCACTCTTCCCTAACTGGCGAGCAGTAGCCTCATTACCCAGCAACTCAGGCCCTCCTCGTGCCCTTTGTACCAAGTATCTCTGCCAGCCCCTCGGCCCAATTCTTACATTCCTGCTCACATAGCCTCCGGCTCACCCTTGACCACAGTAGAATTTCCAGTCCTTTATTTATAATTCGCATCCCATCTAACTCCAACCTAAGTCTGAGGTGATAAGTTAGGACTTTTAGTTCTATCCAGTACTGGATATTACTCCTTCTGCTGTTTCTGAAGCCAACTGTTTAGTCTGCACACAGCAGGTTTCTGTGCTTCATAGGCTTCTTCTCTCTCCTTAAGACTATTCCTCTATGGGAAGGGAAACCCAAATCAAACACAATTGGCCCAACATAGATAATCACAGTGGAATGCTTTTCCAATACCAGCTTAACATTTAACCTCCCCATACACAGGACAATAACAACAGGACCCATCCCTGAAGTTCTACTGCAATAGGAAGGAAGGAAGGAAGGAAGGAAGGAAGGAAGGAAGGAAGGAAGGAGGGAAGGAGGGAAGGAGGGAAGGAGGGAAGGAGGGAAGGAGGGAAGGAGGGAAGGAGGGAAGGAGGGAAGGAGGGAAGGAGGGAAGGAGGGAAGGAGGGAAGGAGGGAAGGAGGGAGGGAGGGAGGGAAGGAGGGAGGGAAGGAGGGAAGGAGGGAGGGAGGGAGGGAGGGAGGGAGGAAAGAAAGAAACAGAGAAGAGAAAAAAGAAGTGAGAGTCACTGAAAACTCAGTATCAAAGTGATCTACGAAAAAAAGCACACCATGGGCTGGGGATATAGCTCAGAAGCAAAAGCGCCTACCTGGAAAGTGCAAGGTCTTAAATTTGATTCCCAGTTATCAAAAACATGCCAGAAAAATCACCAAAAGGACACAAAAAAAGTATGAAGTCCAAAGTCCAGGCAACTCGTTTTCTCCCTCAGCTATTCAAAACTCTTTATTTCAACCACAAATTCTTCCCAAGATGCTCGGATGCTCGGAGTTCCTTAGGCAAATATTTGTACAGCTGGAAGCACTTGGGGGGCATCTCATCCAAAACCTTCTAGCAGTCGTCATCTCCTTGATATTCTTACTTCCCGGAAAGGTGCCTGCACATCTGTTCAGCCATCTGCTCCAGGCTTCCAGTGCATGCCTGCTGCTGTAGAGAATTCACCAAACACAAGTGCCAGAGGCTAACAATTACCCCACCTATACCCAGAACCAGCACAATCCAGGCACCTGAATGCACCACCTGGTCCTTGCCTCACTTTTTGAAGGAATGTGTAGTTACTGTTATGATTTGTATTCTTTACTGTTAATAAATAAAGGCATGAAGAACAACAAAAACAACAAGAGATCAAGAAAATTCTTGCATTGTAGTTGGATGTGACACCCTGGCATCTAACTCCAGAGCCCACACTTTTAGCCACTAATGTCATCACTCACTCATCTCAGCCTTAGTTATATCCTGGTTTGCCCTGCTAAGTCCTTAATGGATCAATAAAATATTGCTTTCCATTCCATCCCTTCAAAGCCTTTTTGTTAACCTGGAGCCCTCTGAGCCTCCCTCCATGGACTAAAGCCCACCATTCACAGAACAGAGGGTAAGGTACCAAGTCACACTGTCTACTGGTTTATTGAGATCTGGGGAGATCCTTCAAGAGACACCAGTGTGAAAGGGACACCACCCATTGCCCCATCAGTCCATCTGTTCATCCCAATGGTCCAAGGTGCCTCCCTGTGGTCATGATTCTACCATCCATCCACTGGAAGCAGCTCCAAACCTACCCCCATTCTTCACCCTTAGCTCCCAAACATATGCACTCAATGAAACGGAGCAGTCTTGGGAGAGGATGTCGGAGTGCAGACTGAGGGTGACACAATGAAGACAAAGGACAGACACTGAGGGTGAAGAGGAAAGAGTGTGAGTGCCCAGCAGAGCAGCAGTGTCATAACAATGCATGGGGTGCTGCACAGGGTTGTGGTGAAACACATTAATCTTCAGGTGGAAGAAAGAGGACAGACAAACACAGATGTGTGCAGGCAGGGAAGACACCAGCTAAAGCCATGACCATGCAAGGAACACACACAGCTAGCGCAGGGCTCACGGCAAGCACATGTACCACACATGGAAAAGCTTATGGAAGGACATGCGTGCACAGGAACATGCCCAGCAAGCCTAGTGGGAGAGTGGGAGGATGCGTGTGTTGCGAAGCATGGACACACAGAGTAACACACACACGGTGAGCCCTGGTGAGCAGAACAAGCCCTCAGAGGGAAAAAATATAAGGAGAAAATAAACAGGAATGTGTGGAAGAGAAAGTGGAACAGAAGGAGGTTATGAGGATGAGAGGAACAGGGTGGAAAAAGGACTTGTGTGAGACCCCTGCTGATGGGAGGCCAAGGGACAGGAGGTTGCCGTGGTAATGAGAGCAACGAGTTGTAGGAGGGAAACGACCAGGCTGCCAAGGAGCCATGTGTGAGAAGCTTTAGGTGAAATACAAATTTTGTTATGAAGCAATGATACAAGATTATATGAATGAGACACAAAAAAGGTCTATTTCTCAGAGTACTGGAGACCCAAACAATTCCAGTAATTCATGAGGGACAGGTGTTCAAGACACGGGATCAGATGGTATGGACATGACTGGGTCAGAGATGCTCACTTCCTCCCCAGTCTCCTACCCTCTCCCCGCTCCCTTTCCACCCTACCAGCCTTCCTGCCTGACACCCTCACTTGTACAGCAAGTGGACTCGACTCCCATCACAGCTAAGCCGGTCGGGGGGCTCAGGGGGTCCCCTGGGTAGACCCCCAGAAGGGTCTGGAGGCGATGGGGGATGGCGCCGGGAGCGAAGCTGCTGCCGAGACTGGAGCTGATGGCGCAGTTCAGAGACCCGTTCCTCTTTCTGGAGGAAGCAGCATAGGCAGGAGGAACAGGGAGGAGGAAAGGGAACACAGAAGTGGTGGGGAGGGAGGAATCAGCAGAAACCAAGAGGAGGAACCAAGAAAAGAGCAAGGAAATTACAGAACACAACAGGGGTACCAAAGGAAGCCAGGGAAATAAGAGAGAGGTTTGAAAAAAAAGAGAAAATCAGGAGAAATAAGTAAGTCAGTGCATACAGATTTACGTCAACCACCTGGAGCTTCTGTCTCTGACGCTCCACTTGCCCCTAACTGCCGCAGGGGGCAGCATGGACCCTGGTCACTGCACAGTGCCCTCTCCTATGGGTATACTTGGCATCAGGCTGCTGTGAATGCTGGCCACTAACAGCTCACAACTGCCACTGCCAGAGGCCACCCTCCTGCTTCCAATGCATTAAATCAACAGTGCAATTCCCAGCTCATGATCAGGCCAAACTGGAACTTACTTAAGGTAGAATCTCACTTAAATCTTTCCCCTGCCCTCACTCCCCTGCAAGGTTTTTCCTAAAGCCTTCCCTTCACAAATCATGAACTCCTAATCCAAGGCGCTATTTTAGATAACCCACCCCCAAAACACAGGCCCCCTGGATCCTGCCCTCACCACATACCTCAGCAATGATCTTTTCCAGTTCACGGTTCTCCTTCTCCAAGAGCCGGGACTTCTCCTCCTCATTGTTGTTGGTGGATGATCCTGTCTTCATGGTGTCCTGGGCCTCGGACTGCCACTCACCTCGGGTGATCAGCCTGCGCATCTGGGGACAAACATTTGGACAGAAACGGCAGAGCAGGGGCTGTGAGGCAGGTGAAAGGCATGAACAGGGACAAGCAGGGCCTGAAGCATGGGCTGGAGTAGAAGGAAAGTGCAGTGAAGGGGCAGCAAGCAAGAGTCCTGGCGTGAAGGGACATGACACGAGGCAAGGCAGGAGAAGGGCTGGAAAATTACCTTGGGCACA
The DNA here is from genome assembly GCA_004027455.1 of Hydrochoerus hydrochaeris. Taxonomy (NCBI): domain Eukaryota; kingdom Metazoa; phylum Chordata; class Mammalia; order Rodentia; family Hydrochaeridae; genus Hydrochoerus; species Hydrochoerus hydrochaeris. The sequence continues at coordinate 22,112 of PVLA01007351.1, read as the reverse complement.
AAGAGCACAACCAGAGTAATATAGGAGGAGAACACGATGGCCAGAGAGGCAAAAGCAAAGGCCGCGTCCTGCTGGCTGCTTAGGATCATGGTAACAGGGGCAGTGATGAGGCACAGGACCTGCAGACAGACAGCAGGGAGGCTCAGAATCACGGGCTCAGACAGAATCAGGGGTCTCCTTCCTCCATAGCAGAGCCTATGAGGACGGGGTGCTTGGGAATGTGCCAGGAGCAGGACTGTCTTCCACTAGACTAAGAAAAACCCCAGACAGACCATCCTGAACCGGTTTCCTGCCTTTCCCCCAGGACAGGAACTCCCAGAATCTCTCCACAGGTGAGCACATGTGTGCTCTTGCTCACGCTTGTGCAAGCACACACACAATCAGTTTCTAGGGATATCTGGGAGGAAATCTCCATGCAGGTTCTATCCCATGAACTATAGAACTGTGATTTTACAACTCTGTGTTTTTCTCCACCTATAAAATGGGGACACTAATACCCACTTCATTGAGCAACATTAATGATTAGAACACAGTAGGATGTTTTATGAAGCACTGTAATATGTCTAACATTAACAAACTTTTCAAGGCTTCCCTGCCATTGATTCCAGATCTAGTGTGCAACTCTTCCCAGCATACCATGCCTAGCTGCTGTTCAATCTACAGGGTCAATGCCTGGAATCCAGGGAGCTCACCGCCACATTGTAGATGGCCATGCCCACGGCCCTGTGGTCATTGATCTTCTCAGTAGACACACTTTTGGTCTCATAAGCAAGAAAGATTCCCAGCAGCAGTAACAGGCCCTTATAACCGTAGAAAATACCTAGAGGCAGGTAAGGGTCACTGGGGCATCCAAACTTCCACTGCTCTCAACCCTCATTCTTTCTGCCTTTTACCTACTGCTCCTCCTGCTTGCAGTTCCACAGGAAGGGAGCCTTCCTCTCCCACCCAGCCTCTCTGACCAAGTGCACCCCTCCTGTGACCCGCCCTGACAACCATCCAACTGGCCTAGACCTGATCCCATCCTGCTGAGATGAGGAGTCCTGCGTCACAGAGGAAGATGGTGGTCCTTGGGCAGCTGTCACGCAGGCAGGAGCCTGATGGACACCAATAATGGGCCAGTGTAGGCCCCACACAATGCTCATCTCTTCCCCTCCAGGCAGGAGGATGGGTATGAGGCTGAAGGTAGATATGCCATTTGAAGTTCTAGATCAGAGCAATGTTAACAGGTCAGAGGAAGCCACAAGATCAACCCTCCTCTGTTCTCAGGAAACAGCAGTGCAATGACAAAGACAGAGACATTCAAACTGGGTTGACAAGCTCTCTTCCATCTCTCAAAGGCGCTTCTCTTTCCAGACCCACTGTTCTGCCAGGGACATGGCTCAGTGGCAGTGTGCTGACCTAGCATTCACCAGACCTATTGTTTTTCCAACCCGCCTTCCCTCCTCTCCCCTGCATCCCACATACCAAGCCATGTATTCATCTTCTTGGAGCTACAGTGCTCCAACTGGGGCAGAATAGAGACATCGATGTCTTCCTTTGGCTCTTCCTTGGCAAAAGTCTAAAGAAGGAAAAGCACCACAGGAAAGATGATTTCCATCCTTCCCTACTCTACCTCTGACCTCACCCCTGCTAGCTCTTTCTTAAGAGGTCATCAACACTAATGCGAGTTCTGTTCCTCTGGACCTGGGAACATTTCCTGAACTCACTAGAAGTGCTTGTTCCCTACTTTTCTGATGCATGGAAATTCTACATATCCTTCCCTAATCTCCACCACTTTGATCCCTGCAATGAATCTAGAGGCCCTGAAGAGGTTCCTTCAAGGAAGGAAAGGAAAAGCCACTGTTATGGTTTGTGTTTAGCTGTACACCCCTAAAAGCCTCATGTGGTCATGGAAGGCAGGTCTTTCAAAAGCAGTTGAGTCTAGCATTTAGGATTGGTTCTAGCATTGGGATTAGCAGTGTAAATACTGCAGAGGCAGGTAGCCAGCGTACAGTATAAGGAAGGGAAGGAGACGTGCTCTTCCCTTTTTTACTCTTGTTGTCTTTTTACCTGCTGCCACCATGAACAGCTATCCCTGTTCCATGCCACCCTGCCTAGGAGCCAGCTCATTATGGACTGAAACCTGCACAATCTGTGAACCAAATAAACTTTTCTTTCCTTAATTTTGGGTGCTGGGTATTTTGTCCCAGCAATGAGAGAAAAGTAACTAAGACAGCCACTATGAGGCAGAAGACCAGAAGCACTATCTCAACGAACTGCTTTGTAGTTGAGAACATGCGTAGCCTGAGACCCTGGATCCAGTGAACCTTGCTCAGCCTCTTGGCAGCAGCACCTCCTTTCAAGCAGTACCTCGATGGTTCGGTGCAAGGGATCCACGATCTGCCAGATGGCCAGAGTAAGGATGTCCAAGCCTACCAGCAGCCCCACTGTGGAGTACAGCTTCCAGGGCTCCAGGGTCTGAGAAAACATTCAGAGCAGGCGGGTTAGGAGGAAATCCTGAGCCTGAGGAATCAAGGAGGAGCTAGGGACTGTAAACCACTCACCTTCCTCCACTCCTTCTTTTCTTCCTTCTTTGTGAAGACCGTGTGGACCCACCAGATCTTGGTGAACATGGAGCCATAGCCCAGACTAAAGCCCAGGCCCAGGAGCCAGAGGCGGGCCTGAAAGGATGAAGTATTCGGGCAGAACAGGACAGCAATAAGTGGGCTGTGATGAGGCTGGATGGGGTGCAGGAGGAGTGTGAGCAGGGAGCAGATGACAAGACAGGCAGGACACAGCTAGTAGGGGATAAAATATATGCCAAGGACAGGGTGGGGCAGGAGATGGTCTCCCCACCTTTGGTAATTCTTCAAGCACCCATCTTCTATACAACCAGTGTCACCTTACAAAACCTGATCACGCCAATGCCTATGACTTACAGCCCTAACACCTCCAGACGTAACAGATTCCACAGTGTGGTCTCACCCACCTGCCCGAGCTCCACCAGCAGGTGCTTACCTACCCTCTAGTCCAGCCATGCTGAACTACCCTTCCTTAGTGACTCTCTAGTTTTGGCAAGCCACATTATGTTCCCTATGCTCCAGAGTAATCTTTCCTTTTCCCCAGCTAACATATTCACATGCACCCTTTGATATGCAGATGCCATTTCCTCTATGAGGCCCACTCAACCACTCCAACTGTGAGCTGCTTCCCTTCTTCCTCCCACAGCACTTTCTGCAAATCTCTAATATCCCTCCTGTTGCACTGCTGCTAGTTGTCTGCTCCTGTAACTGCACTCTGATCTCACTGGAAACAAGTAATTCCTGATGAACTGCACGTACATGTGTGTGCAAATGCCACATGCACAACACATGACCAAGACAGGAACAGGGGTGTAGGGAAGAAATGCAATTGTGGGAGGAGTTGAGGGGAAAGTGGGTGTTGCCTACAGCATCACAGACAACCACTCAAGTATCGCTGTTCAAGCCATACCTTTCTCACAACCTTCTGAATATCGACAATCCAAGAGGCTCTTTCCCTGCGTGACAGTGTTCCTCCTCCCTCTCCTTCCCCTGACTTCTCTGCTGTCAGCTTAGGTTCTCCCTTTGTCCTTCCAAACCCCAACTAAGGCTCCCACGGGAAGCCCACAGTCCTGGTCCTCAGCTCCCACAATGCAGAAAAGCCACCATTGTCTAGGGGTTCTTTGTGCACACTTCCTTGAGCTCCAGCCCTTGCCTCCTCTTCTCTACAAGACCTGCCCTGGCAACCTTAGACATGTGAGTGGACTACAGAATGGAAAATGTCTGGAGGCCCAGAAAAGGAGATCAAGCCAGAAACAGAGCTGAGGGGTGATCTCTGGAGGAAGGAATAAGGACAAAATGAGATGGGAAGGAGGCAGAGAACCTCAAATCATGGAAAGTGCTCCAAGGTGGTAAGAGAGCCATGCTCTACAAAGCATCTGCCTATCCCTCCTCACCTGGCAGACAAAAGGGAACTGATGTCTCCCAATGTGGTAACCGTCCAGCCCAAGGGGGAAGACAGCTGCTAACGCCAGCGAGCAGCCCACAGCAGTCAGATTATTCAGGTTGGGCTGTGAGTTCTGGATATAACTAGGGAAGAGAGAAAGGGTCAGAGAGGGACAAAGTTAACCCTCTTCTTCAAGAAGGCTCAGCTCTTTAAATGCCGTGCAATCCCAACTGCAGCACTAAAGGAGGACAGGCTTGGAGCAGAGCAGGGTCCTGACAGTCAGCTTGGCCATGGGGCTGGAAAAGGCACAGAACCTCCACCAGACACACTTCATTCGGAACCCAAGATTCGGCTACCTGGCCCCAGAGGTTTGGTTTTATTTTATTTTGGGGTTCTTTTCCAGTTGGCTGCCTTGGCACACCGGGGGAGCCACCCCTGGTTTCTGCCCTTGCATTCCCAGTAGGTCAGGATGGAGCGCTCAGTGACATGTGGCATTAAGAGTACACAGGTTTTGCTCTCACTCCCTCAGAGCATGATGGTTACCTTGGAAAGGCAGACAGGGCAAGGGCCGTGTGGAAAATGAAACTTACCGGACATGGGAGTTGTAGATGTTAAAGGACAGACAAACAACAGCGAGGACAATGCCCAAGCTGGAGAGAACTGAGACAGAGATGAAGAGTTTCTGTGACAGGAATCGGAAAGTCTTGATGACCAGGGTTTGGTCAGCTGGGGGGGTCCCTCCTGCAAGGCACAGGGGACAGCAAGGAGAGGAAACAAAAGAAGAAAAAGAAGCACAGATGGACAGATGGACAGGGGAAAGGGGTAAAGGGCAAGGCTGCTGATGGGTGCTTATTCTTTGGCTAAGAACAGGAGGCCCTGACTGGGACAGGCCTTAAGGAAGCAACAGGAGTGAGAAAACAAGATAAAGTAGATGCTGAGGGCTTCCAAAGCGGTAGTCTCTCTGTCTGTCTGTCTCTGTTTTTCTGTCTATATCTGTGCCTCTGTGTCTTTCTCTTTCATTGTTGGCTGTTTGTTTTTGTCTTGCTTGCAGCAAAGGAAAATGAGAGCAGAAAAGGGGGAATGGTTGAAAAATAAACTTAGTGAGGTCTTTTGCAAGTCAAAAGCTGTAAAAGATAATGATCAACTCAGAAAGCTAAAAGGCCTCCATGTATCTAGTGTGGCCTCCTAACCTTAGGAAAAACAAACAAAAAGAAACTAATCTGAAATTCTAAACATGTAGGATGATTTCCCAAATGTGTTTTACAGTTATTATTAAGGAAAGTTCAAATTTGTCAGCATTCATTGAAAAACCTAATTTCAATTTGCTTAAAGAAAAAAAAAAAAAAAAGCTAATTTAGGCCACACAGCATTTATAGCAATACGGAACACTGTCCTAAATTCAAATAAAAAAATATAAAAAGCCAAACTCCAGCAGTGCTGGGAACGATTGGTTTTCGGTAGGCCAGCAGACAGCTGTCTCCTGTGGCTATTACCCCACATCCTCCAACTTCTATCAGCAGACTCCTTTGCCCACCTCCACCTCATTCCCACTTATCACTCAGCACTTCACAAACACCAAGAATAACTGCTTGCTTTCTCTCTTCTAAAAGTGCATGGTACTGGGTGTGGTGATACACACCTGTCATCCCAGCTCTCAGGAGGCGGAGGCAGAATCACCATGAGTTCAAGGCCAGCCTGAACCATATAGCAAGACCCTATCTCAGAAAAACCAAAATAAGAGGTAGCTCAGCAGCATAAGCACCTGCCTTGCAAGTGCATGGTCATGAGTTCGATCCCCGGTACCAAAAAAAAAAAAAAAGGTAAATAAATAGCATATGGGGGGAAAAACACACACACAGTAAAATTTACAATAGGAGATTTTATATCTTCTCCTATAACCATGTTCATGACCAAGAAAGACAGAGGCAGCTCTAGGCTTGAAGTAGCTGGTTAGATGTACCAAGGCACTAACTAGGACATCTGGAGGCCCAAAGGTGTCTCCATTTCTGGCTTTCTGCCTCACCGTTTCTCTAGCAGTGTAACTACTAAAATCAGCACAACACACACCTCTGCCCTCTCCAGATACCCCAGCCTGTCTCACAATCCCCACCCCAACCCAGCTAACTGCTGGGTCTCCCAATAGCATACACCACTCCACCTCCACTCAAATGCAAAACTATCTTCCTCGATTAGAGAAGTGGGAGGAAAGGCTAAGTGGAGAACTTACCAATCCACTTATCTGTTTTGGACCAGGAGAGGTCGTCCTTGGTGCTGTCATAGTAGCCGATCTTCTTGTAGCTGCCACCTGGGTGGATTATAACAGGCATGGCCAGGGACAGCGATCAGCCACCCTAGGCATCTTCATCTCCCCATGACCACCTCTGATACCATCCCATCCAGGCAGCTGAAAGATGCCTGGGAAGACCTGGGGCTGCCTGAGACAGCAGTCTTCCTGAAGGGGTTCCAAGACAACATGAATACACAGGGATATCTGCCATCATCCCTGAGGAAGGAGCCGCTCTACGTCTGCCACAGTCTGCGGCCTCATGCCTCTCTTGGCAGCATGCCTCTCACTTTGATTCTGGCATAGAAAGCCTGCAACAGATTTCTGCTTATTCTTTCGCTCGTGATGGACATAATCCTGGAATCTATTTTCCCAGTGGCTTTCATTTTAATTTTAGAAATTTGTCACTTGTTAGGCTGGATTCTAGTTCCTTAGATAAGTTACATCTGCCTCTTAAAGGGTCACTAAAAATTCAGCCACTCTAAGATTTCTGTTCTAGGGCCAGGGATTTAGCTCAGTGGCATAAGCACCTGCCTGACAAGTGTGAGGTCATGAGTTCAATCTCCCAGTACCAAAAAAAAAAAAAAAAAAAAGATTTCTGTTCTAAAATTGTCCCCATTAACATAACTTTTCTTTCAAAAGCCAATTCATACCCTTTTGCCATGGCCAAAATCCATTCCCTCTTATCCTAGATACAAACAACTGAGAGGATTGTGGAAGATGACAAAATGGGAAAAAAGAAACTTTTCACAGGAGGCCAAGAAATGGGTCTTTTGGCCATGCTAAGGAGGCTTAGAGAGTGGGGGTAGGAATGAAATGTTAGTTCACAGAAGTTTCGCCAACACATAAATGTACTAATTTATAAGAAAGTACAATGTAGAAAAGTGAAACTACAGATAAATTAGGAATTACAGGCTGAGTGTGGTAGAGTACTCCTATAACCCCAGCACTTGGAAAGCTAAAGCAGGAGGATTACTGCAAGATTTGAGGCCACCCTGGGTTATATAGTGAATTCAAGGCCAGACCAACCTATACACAGTGTGAAGACCTTGTCTCAAAAAATAAAGCAAAACAAAAATTAGGAATTATAGAATACATAACAAGGATATTCAATAGATTCCTTAAATAGTGTTTCCTACTTATATTTTTGCATCATTTTTTTTAGAGGAGGAGAATCATGAATTGAACCCAGGGATTTTGCAATGGGCCATACCCTGAATCCTTCATTTGTGTACTTTAAACTACACAAATGACCCACAGTCACTAAATTACCCAGGCCATGGGTGGGATCAATTTTGAGACACTCCTGCCTCACCCTCTCAGAGTGCTGGGATCACAGGCATGTGCTACCACTCCCAGCACCCTGCATCTTTGATGATGCACTGACAGCTCATTAACCCTAAGGCTGGCCTCTGAAGGGAATTTTCTGAATGTAAAAAGAGAAAAGAAAACACTTATTTTTAATTCTCAGACTCCTTTCAAAGAATACAACCACTGCAAGAAACCTACTCACTTTTTACTGGTATTATTTAAAAGTTTGATGAGCACAGTTAAAAAGAAAAGGGTGGGAGAAGGAAACAGCAGGCAACCTTGCGGTGATGTCTCAGATGCCTTCCTCCCAGGCTGGACCCACCCTTCCTTCCCCACTGCTTTGCTCACCTTGTAGCTGCTCGATGAGTGTCCAAGCCATCCGGGAGCCACTTGCATCAAACACCACATGACCCTGAGGGAACAAACGCAGAGGAAGGCAGAAGGGATACAGGCCCCAGTGGAAAGAGAACATCAGGGACTCTTGAATCCTCCTGGTTCTAATGTACCTAGCTTCTGCATGAACACTATTTATGGCACTTGCCTACATATAGGACATACCCCAGATGTCCATACCCTAGATTCCAGGAACATAATTCTTCTGAGAAGAAACTCTGCCCACGAGATTTGAATGGGAAAGAGCTCTAGACAAAGACAGGAGACCTGGCTTCCAGCTGTGTGCCTTGAGCAAGTTACCAAGCACCCCTGGGCACTAATTTTATCACTTTAAAAGGAATAAGGTGATGAACTTCTAGGCTGTTTCCTTTTCTAAAATCCTCCAATTCTCATCTACCTAGACTGGTTTTAAAATAAAACAAGGGGAGAGGTGAAAAGAAATAGAATATACTCTGTTATTCTTTGTACTCTCCTATGAGATTTTCTAATTAAGGGTCCCTCCTCTCCTAGTAGGAGAAGTAACAGAAAGACCGCAGGGCATGGTGATGCACACCTACAATCCCAGCATTCAAGAGGCTGAAGCAGGAGGATTGCTGTGAGTTTGAGGCCAGCCTAGCTACACAGTGACTTCAAGGCCAACCTGAACTGCATAGTTAGACCTTGTCTCAAAAAAAAAAAAAAAAAAAAAAAAAGAGAAACAAGAGAAAAATAGGGGCTGGAGATTTAGCTCAGCAGCATAAGTGCCTGCCTGGCAAGCATGAGGTTGTAAATTCAATCCCCGGTACCAGAAAAAAGGAAAAAAAAAAAAAAAAAAACAGAAAAATAGAATACGGTTTCTAACAGGAGCCTGAGCTGGTCTCTGTTTATTTAAGGGCATGGGAGCAAATGGATAGGTGAACCGAACTGTTTGCAATCTCACTGTTTAAATGTCCAATTTGCACGCTTTACTTATATAACTTGAACAACTACTTCTAAAAGAAAAATATATAATTATCAACTAGTGATTTCTTACTTTTTTTAATTATACATTATTTCTACCCTCTTTTTTTTTCTTTACATTAAAAAAAAAGAAAAAAAAGGAATTTGCTTTAACTCACAGAGACACCCTCAAAGGATGAAGAGTTCATCGCCCGGTAGATCTGGTCAGTAATGGTTTGGTTGTTGTAGTTGAAGTCTTCCAACCGTACACCTGAATGGCCACCTCCTCCAGAGGTCTTGTTCAAGGCCAATGCCAGTGCCCAGATGGCATCATAGGCCAACGGTGCCTCCTGGAAGCCTCCTGTCTCCTCGGGGTGTCTTTTGAGTCGCTTGGTTAGTTTCTCCACAAATTCTTGGGATGTCTGGGTAGGAAAAAACAAGAGGGAATGGTGGACACGTGTGTGGGTGCAGTGGGGAGGGGCTGTGAACTTCTAGGTCAAACATTTTAGATGAAACAGAAGGTCTGTGTTCTGCTATCAGGCAGAACATCGCCCATGTCTGTCTCAGGTGAGAAGATACTGAGCTTGGGCAGGCATTAGCAGGGGCCAGTGGTCACAGTGTGTTAGCTGCTATCTCAGAACTACAAACAGAGAAGTGTGATGAATAAATACTCTAGATCAGCAAAGGACAGAAAATAGAGACGGAGCACAGGAAGAGATATGGTACTAAATTGAAGACTTGTGATGCTGACACACTCCCATCCTGCAGACTTTCTAAGTAGATCTGACCCCGGATCTAACAGCTCCTCCAACTCTGAAAAACCCTAGAAAAGGTAACAGCATGTCTTTCTCACTCTGCTTGTCAACCAACAAGATCTGTAACTTCAGTTCAATGATTCTTGGAGGGTTTTCAGAAGACTGGAGACACCTTCACACTCCTGAAGCCTGTTATTCCATCCCACCCACACCTCTCTCAACATTCAGTCTTCTTTCTCCCAGAAAGCTAAAAAGAATGGTAGTTAGTTTAATCCTCGTGAGATGGATCCATGAACCTACCCAACATAGTAAGCTTGACAATAAGCATATTTGCCTTAACAACCAGAAATGAACTGCTTGGCATCTTGGAATGGTCTTCCATATCACGGAGAAAATTACATCTCTCCATACCTCCCAGAAACACACAAGGAAAAGTTTAACAACTATTTCTGGAAAAGCACAAGTACTACACAGGCATACTACACAAACAACTGTTTCAATCTGGAATATGTTAACACACACAAATTCTCATGGAATGAATAAATGAAGAATAAATATCCTTCTTTCCTTATGCTCTGGATTACTTTTTTCCTCTATTTTAACTTCCTGAAAACAGCTGGGACCTTGAAGAGACATAGACTAGACTCTATAACTACTGAGTACAATACCAAGATCCATTCTTCTCAAACTGTGCCCAGTCTATAATTAACAAAAGATAAACCAATGGATTAGGACAATAACAATAGTGGGTATGTTACATTAATATGTATTTGTAAGTTACATACATTTGTACAAACTTAGAGAATGCACAACACCAAGAGAGGAAAAGGTAAACCACTGCATCTGCGTGACTATGACCTGAAAAAGCAGTGTCCTTAATGGGAACCAATGTACCACTCCAGCAGACAATACTAGTAACAGGAAAGGCTATGCATATGACCCTAAAATTCCTTAAAAAAAAAAGCAATGCAAACATTACAAACTACAAACATGTACTAATAAAACAATAAAATTTCTAAAAATAGGCTGGGGATTTAGCTCAGCAGCATAAGCACTCCCCTGGCTAAGCGCAAAGTCATGAGTTCAATCCCTGGTACCAAAAAAAAAAATTTTTTTCTAAAAATATTTTAAAATATTCAATTGAATACAGAAATCAATGGAGCTTAATCCCAATTACTCTATCTACTATAAAATTTCTAACAGCAGGGGATAGAGTACAGTTACACAGTGCCAGCCTGGTAAGCGCAAAGTCCTAAGTTCAATTCCCAGTACCAATAAAAAAAAAAAAAAATTCCAAGTCATTAAATTTTATCAACTGACTATTTAGTTTTAAAATGGGACTACTCCCTTAAAGAGTTCACATGATGCAGAGCACCACTGCACGCCTATAATCCCAGGACTCAGGAGGCTGAGGCAATCATTGCAAGTTCAAAGCCAGCCTGGTCTACAAAATGAGTTAGAGTCAGCCTAAACTGCAGTGAGACCCTGTCTCCAAAAGACAAGAGGAGGGTGAAATAAGAACATGCATAAAATAGAAAAAACTGGGTGTGGTGGTGCACTCCTGTAATCCCAGAACTCCAGGAGGCTAAAGTAGGAGGATCACCATGAATTCAAGGTCAACGTAGCCTACACAGTGAGCTCAAAGCTAACCTAAACTATACAGCTAGATCCTGTCTCAAAAAAAAAAAAAAAAAACTCAAATAAATAAATAAAGGTAAATCTCTCTGAAAACTTCCCTCAACTTCTTGATTATTAAGATCTATAATGCCAAACCAGTATCTCCAAGCACTATATCTCCAATTGACTATATAAGGCATGATCAATAATCTCAAATTCAAACCCTGTGTGGTGGTGCATGCCTATTATCCCAGCACTTGGGGGGCTAAGGCAGGATGATTGTCATGAGTTCAAAGCCAGCCTGAGCTACCTAGCAAAACCCTATCTCCAAAATAAAAATCTTAAATACAAAATAACCAAACTGGCCCTACATGGCAGTGCAAGCCTATAATTCCAGCATTCAGGAGGCTGAGGCAAGAAGATCACCACAAGTTCAAGGCTAGCCTGGGCTACACAGTGTTCTGTCTAAAAAAAAAAAAAAAATCAATCCAAGTATCTGAAACTAACCTCAATTTCTCTTCACACTCCAACACCACTCAATATATCAGCTCAATGCATGTATGTTTAGGTGTGTAGGATTGATGACCATATTTCTAGGTTCTAGTTGGATTGCTGAACAGATCTGTTTACACTCTCACTGCTTTAGTGTCCACTTTGTGTGCTTTAATTTTGTAACTTAAATAACTATTTCTAAAAGAACAATATGTAATTTATCAACTAGTGATTTCTTACTGTTTATCTTCTTTTCTTGAAATTCTGTAATATTTCTACCTTTTTCCTGTTTTTTTTTTCTCTTTAAATAAAAAAAAGAAAAAAAAAATGTCAGCTCAAAACTTTAGAGTCAGGGCTGGGGATTTAGCTCAGTGGCACAATCGGCTGCCTTGCAAGCATGCAGAGTTCAATCCCCGGTACCAAAAAAAAAAAAACCCTTGGGATCACATTACTTTTTCAAATTACCAACTTCTCTTAATCATTATGTTGAACGGTTTCAGTAAAATCCCTCCCTACACAGGATGACAATGGATAACATTTATATTGTCTTTGCTACGTACCACACACTTTTTTAAGGCACACATATGGATGTATTTAATGAACAATTCACCAGGAGGTACAATTATTACACCTCTTTCAGAAACAAGGGCACTGAGGCACAGATGTTAGGTAAACTGCCTCGAGTCACACAGTGAGTCTGACACTTACAAAGTCTGTCTCTTACCAGCCACCCTGCACTAGTCCTGTGCACTGAAATGCCTCTCTCCCAAAGGACCTGCTATCAAGAATCATTATGCTTTCTCTGGCTTCTAGGTCTACCCAATTCTCAGTTCAAAGCAAAGACTGCATCAGGAAATCACCCAGAAAGGGAGAAATTCACCTGCTGGGTACAATATTATCCACTGCCCAGACCCTCAAACTCCCAGCTTATTCCAGGATACCACCTCCAACACACCTGGCCAACAGGAGCACCATGTCCCCATACTGTGACTCAAGGTAGGAAAAAACAATCTTACTCCTAAAAAGATCAGGTTACAAATTCTCAAAGAGAAATTCTACTGTGCTGCTAAGTAAAACTAAAAACAAAAATTTTATGATCCACGGAAACTAGCCAACTGCATATTTATGATCCTAATTGTTCTAATGGTGCTATCCATCTACCTCCGGGTATAGAAATGGATGCTTGGCAGTGATCTAATGTGTCCTGACCTACCTTTTTAGCTGGCTTTATCCAGAGTCTGATGGTGTCTCCAATCAGGATGTGCCACATCCTGACCTGCAGGTACACCCCCCCCTCCACCTTCCCTCTAGGCCATAACTAGACACCTCCAAACCACAGTAACTCACTCTACTTTTACATCTGGTCCTTAAAGAGTCCATCTCTACACCAGGACTTCTCCAGCTCCACAGTATTGACATTTTAGGCAGGACAGCTCTGTTGTCAGGGCTGAGCTCTGAACTGCAGGGTAAGAAGCATCCTTGGGGACTGGGGATATAGCTCAATGGTGTAAGAAGCTGCCTGGAAAGTGCAAGGTCCTAAGTTCGATTGTTCGATTCCTAGCACAGAAAGAAAAGAAAAGAAAAGAAAAGAAAAGAAAAGAAAAGAAAAGAAAAGAAAAGAAAAGAAGAGAAGAGAAGAGCAAAGCATCCTTTGTCTCTACCCACTAAACACCAGGCCCATCTGTCTCATCCCCAAACCTCCCACCCTGAGTATCGACCAAAAATGTCCTAAAAACACATCCTTTAGTTGAGAACCACTCTCTAAATAAACAGTGTGACCTTGAGAAAAAAATCAAATTGAAAAAAAAAAAAATGTGATTCCTCGGGGCAGTGGCATCAGCATCCCTACAAACTTTCTAGAAATTTAAATTCTCAGACCTACCCTACTGTGGGAAGGGTTGAGCTGTGGCTGAACTGGAGGTGGGCAAACTCCTTGAGACTTGAACAAAGCCAAGCCCAAGGACACAGAACCCCAAAAGCAGGCCATGTTATCAAATTGACCTCTAGCTCAATTGCCTATCAACAGGTGTCCAGCCTTGGTGCTTCTCCTTGTTAATTACAGCACCATAGCTCTGAGAGCATTTTGGCTTTCAAATGTTCTCAGCAAAACACTGAGGCCATGCACTCTCAAACCCACTGCATGTTTTTCCCCTTTTTTCACTTTACAAGCATAAAGATGCTGGGATGTTGTTGCTGCCTGTCCAGCAGAAAAGTCAGGTTCCACCTAAGTCCAGCTTTCTTCTTACACATTTTATTTCTTCTTAATCTCCTGTCACCCACTCAGGACCCTGCTCCCTACACAGGTCAAGGCACCTTACATCTACTGAACCACAACTTCTGGGGAAAGGTCTTGGGAATCTGGATACTAACTGCCTTTCCAGGTGGTTATGAAGCAAGCTAAGAATTGGGAACTACTGCTCTCAGTAAACCTGGCCTTTTCTACAGAGTCTAAGTCCCCATGGGTCTGCCTACCTACATCCAGCTTCTGCTTCTGACCCACTTCTTTTAGTTCTGCTTGATTCACCTATTATCTTCCAAGGTCAGTGAAGGTTTCTTTATCCTCAACTGGAAAATCTTGGTTTCTCTACCTGGCATTTCAGGCTGATGTCACTATAACCCCTGTGGCCTCCATTTATCTCCAGAAGCCAAAAGCAAGACAGATGCCCTACAACATCTTCCTCCAAAGTCCAAGTGTCCCTCAAAGCAATTCTTGCCTTTCTTTTGGGCTCCTCCAGCTCCTGAAGGTTGAAGGCTCCTGAAGACTGAAGCCACAATTGGCAGGTCCTTCTGACTTGGTAACCAGCCCTAAAACTGTTCCGTTCTAAAGAGTGACTCACCTCTCAGGTACTTTACAGGCAGTGACCTTCCAGAATCTTCTTCATTGCACTTTTCAATATAGACATATTAAATACAGAAACAATCCCACAAAACATCTGAGAAAAGTCCATGTGGCAGCTGACTCTTCATCACAATCCACTGCCAAGACTCGTTTATCCCTTGCTCAAAAGCTGCTGAAAATGGCTGAGGCTGTGGCTCAGCGGTAGCAAGTTTGCCTACCAGGTGCTTCCTACTTTTCCACAGAAAATAATGGCGCAGAGCAGTTTGGAATTAGATTCAGCTTAATTCAGCTAGATTTGGGTTCCACTGAAACCACTCAAGGGCGCATGCACTGGGAGGGACAAATCACTGAAGCTCTGAGTCCCAATCTTCCCAGTTTACAAGAGGTAAATGAGAAACCTACATCATACTGCTCTCAGGTTCACTAAAACCATGAAGCACTCAATTTACCTAATGAAATCAATTCTCACTAAATCCTTTCTAAATAAACTAGTTTTGGGCTTCAACACCGTTATTTCCCACCCTAGCATGCTCTCAAAAGCAGGCTCTCCAGACACAGCAATATACATGGTATAACAGCAGACACACAGGTTACCTTATCAAGTTGCCTGGATCCCCACATGCTAAGATGCAGTGCTGAGCAACCTGGAGGTCTCTCCCTGCCCACCCCACAGTTACCTGTGCCCCCAATTCTGCAGGCTGTCTCTGACTTCAAGCTCCAATCTGTCACTAGCTGGTTCTCTGGGGCTAAATTATTTCAAAAGTGTCTTTTATATCTGAAATTCTAAAAAAGAGCCACTTGAGAAAAAGTCAAAATCCAAGCTAACTTTGTATCAACCAGAGTGAGTATTAAGCAACTCCTGAGGTACCAATGTAAGCTGCCAGGAAAATAAAACATATTTCTGTCCAGGAATAACACTCTGGTAAAGGTGCTTATATATGCAAACATTTGTATTATCATTAAAGCTGTTCCTTCCTTTGATTTCTCACCAACTGCTCCCTGTTTCCGTGGTAACAGCCCTTCCACTCATCAGAGACCTACCAATATACCACTCTCCTCTCTCTCCTGCCCAGGGAAGTCACAGAAGCAGACCCTACAGGAGACATGACACAAACAAGCTCACAAGGACACAGACCCCCTTCCCTCTTGCACATCCAAACCCCACAAGCTCTCCCTTCCCCTGTGACATGCTCTGTGCCCTCCTCCGCCCAGTCTTGGCTTCAACATGCCACTCTCCTCACCATATTAGAAATGCTGCGGGTGTTGGCAGGGTTCAGCATGACAATCTCAGTGGTGATGTGACCCTCTACTGCCTCGGTCATCTCGTCCACCGTGCAGTTGATGGATGGGTCATATGTCTTGAACCAATTGTCAGCATACCATCCAATGAGGAACCAGACATACTTCTTCCCAAAGAGCCGCTCCTTGTACACCTGCACACAGCAAAGGCAGAGGACTGGGGTGTAGCGTGTGTTCTCTCACTGGACACTAGGAGACTCGGGAACCAGAGAAGAGCAGCAAAATTAAGGAGAAATCTACAAGACTAGGATAATAAAAGGGGTTCAACAACCCCTCCTCTAAGTCCCTTCTTTTTCTGAGTGACCTTTCCAGATAGCCAGGAAAGATGAGATTCATGGGCCATCCAAGAACCTAAAGAGGAAGG
This sequence comes from Hydrochoerus hydrochaeris, assembly GCA_004027455.1. Taxonomy (NCBI): domain Eukaryota; kingdom Metazoa; phylum Chordata; class Mammalia; order Rodentia; family Hydrochaeridae; genus Hydrochoerus; species Hydrochoerus hydrochaeris. The sequence continues at coordinate 5,895 of PVLA01007351.1, read as the reverse complement.
TAAGTATTGCAAATGGAGTAATGCACAAGTGTGCATGCATGAATGTGTGAGAGCGAGCATGTGCAAAGGATGAAGTCAGAGGAATCATATTAATCATCGTCTCAGTCATTCGTTATCAATTTAAGCAGAGATATAGGAAGGAGACCCAGAAGAAAACCATGGTGGAGTCCACTAGACTCCCGCACCTCACAAAAAACTTTCCGGGCTTCAGTCTCATAGAAAAGTCCCACGATGATCCGGGCATCCTGGCGCTGCAAGCAGAGACAGAAAGAGAGCTCCTGAGGGTGTCCAGGCACTCAGAGCTTTGCTTTCCACCCCAAAGTGCTTAGTGCGGTGGGCAGTGGGTGCATGTCAAAGACAGGGCTCATCTTCCCCAAGACACTGCTGCCCCACAGGATGCTGTCTCCAGCACACCACTGTCCCCAGCTGCCCTCTGCTGGCCCAGTCCGCCACACCTAGCCAGCCCACCTTCAGGTTTTTGACAGGCACAGCTGGATCGGAGAAGAAACTCTGGCGGAAGGTAATCTCTATTCCAGCCTCCTTCACTCGCTCTTCTAAGTCGTCCAGCGTCTGCAACAGGAGTGAGAAGCAAACAGAAGGAACACAGGGTGCACAATGGGGTAAACAGAGCTGCTAACTGAAGACCACATGCTCAGAGCAAAGGAGTGAGGCTCAGCTGTTCTCCAGCAGCTCTGCCCCTAGATGAGGAGAGTTCCAGGGCAAGTGCCTGAGTCCTTCCAAGTGAGTTTACAGAGATGTCATCTGATTCACCCTCCCACCACTAGAGGAAAACAGAAGAGCCACAAAAGAGGAGGCAGGGGTTGGAAAAGATAGCAGGACATAAGCTCAAGGGCAAAGGGCAGATAGAAAAAGGTTCACAGAAGAGGAGCCAGAAACACAGAGGAAGAAGGATGAAAGGCCACTGAACACAAGTGGGTAGAGGACCCAGAGATGAGTACAGATGGGAAGCAGTGGACAGCCCCTTTCAGATCCCAAGCCGTATCTTCCTCTCTTGCCCCTCAAGTCTCCCTGTCCCTTCACTGCACTGTGTCCTTTGGCCTATCTGTCTACTGCCAGACCATGTGTTTGCATCTGGCTTGCCTGTCTCTCTCCCTCTGCCCCTTTACTCCTTTCCTCTTTCCCCTCTGTCTCCCTCTCAATTACCATTTATACCCTGCTCCCCATTTGAGCTCCCAGGGTACTGCTTCCTACTCCCCTCCTCCTCTCAACTCAGCTTAGGATTGAACCACTTTTACAGAATGGAGTCACTTTGGGTGTACCTGTCAAGGGAACAGAGCATCTAAGGGAAAATAAAATCATAAAATAAAAATAACTCCCTTGTTCCCCTGGCTACAAAAAAAAATATGCGCTTCACTTACTTTGAGGGTACTGATTTTTTAAAAAAATCAAGACTTCCTGCCCAACTGAATCCCATCTCATTTCTCCCCACAGGACTTGGGAGTGGACACCCCTCATACCCAATCCCCAGTCCTCCTCACCGATGTGAAGACTTCCGTGGTCTGCTGGATGGTGGCAATCTTCTTCCAGCCCCACTTTTCAAAGAGCTTCACACGGGTGGGGTTGTGCAGCGTGGCTGAGGGGTGTGTCCGAAAGAATGTGGGGAAACGCTGCCGATTGGACAGGGCTGGTGAGCTGGAGCCATAAGAAAGCTGGAGGGGCAAGGACAGTGCAAACAGGATGTGAGTGGTAGATTCTTCTGAGGCTGCTTGGTGTGCCTTTAACCCTTTCCTGGTTTCCGGGGTTGTCTCCCTTGCTTTCCCCCAACCTCCCAACCTGTGTCCTAAGAAAATTAAGTCTAGAAGGCACACACCCATCATAATCAGGACGTGCCTTGCCTGATCTATTTCAGGTCCTTCTGATGAGGAACCAAATCAGGCCACTTTGTGAGGAGGCTGACAAGCTCAGGTCTGCAAGTGCTCCCAGTCCTGGTGTGGGTTCCTCGCCCTCACCTTCTTAAACACAAACCCACCATCCCCACATAGTACAACCCAAAGGGAATAACCCCACAACTGGCCCTCACAGGCCTGCTCACCACAATGAGATTCCACATCCGGGCAGCCTCAGCCACAAGTGTAGAGACGGAGCTGCAGCCAGGCATGAGGATGATCTTGATGGGGTCATTGTAGAGCAGCTCATACAAGTACTTAGTGGCTTGGCCTGGGTCACACTGAGTGAGGAAGAAGAGAACAAGGCAGGCTCCACCAGGGCCCTCTTCCCCTTGTAATTCCCATTGCCTCACCTTCCCAGACAATCTAGCTCCTTCCTCAGTTAATCTCCTTCACTGTAACTACCACGTCCTTTTCCCTCCTGACATCTCTGCTTGTCAGGTTTGTTTCTCCTATGTCATTAATTCCCTTCTCTGTCTTCCATCTGACCCCTTTCCCTGTTCCCCTCCGGCACACCTCTCCATCAGTACTAACCCACACTCCTCCTCCTCTTCTTCAGCTCATCATAGACATCCAAGGCCCACCTGCCCCACCCCACTTCTCACCCCCAGGTTTACACACAGCTTCTTCAAAGCATGTTATGAAATTTTCACCTTCACCTCAGCAAACCCCCTCTCTCTAGCGTTTTTAAAACCTTCCTCTTTTCCCTCTTCTCTTTTCAGGGCTTGCAGTAAGTAAACAAGAGAAACCAGGAAATAGGGATCTGCTCTGTGTTCCCCATCCCCTCCTAATGGGCTCCACCATTTGACAGGCCCATTAGGAAAAAAACCCAAGGTTAAAAGTAGAGAAGAATCCAGGAGGAAAGAATGGGAGAATAAACAGAATGGAACTCTCCAGAAGCCAGATGTTGCCTAAAAGAAAGGTACACAGCTGGGGAAAGTAAGCAATTCTGAAAGAAGAGCTAAGAGGAGAAGAATGCAATGGGGAGGGAGTCAGTCATGGGTCTCCTCACAGCCAGGTTCCCCCTCCTGCTGAAATATGACATTTCAGAAGCTACTGGAGCCCCAAAGGAAGTGGAAAAGAAATGGCAGCCAGCGGGGAGCCAGGAGAGGGAGCCCTGCGTGGCAGGTAGAAAGGAAATAAAGAAGGTCCCCTGGAGCCTAGTCACTTCCCACTGAGACCTGACATTTGGGCCGCTGTGGGAGGTTAAAGGGCAGGGGGGCAGAGAAGAATCAAGGGCTGCCTGAGCCCTGTTGACCACCCACTTCACCTGCCAAGAGCTGTGCTTGCCTTCTTTTGGAAGACTTTCTCTCATGCCTCCTACCTGGGTATCTTTGTGTATCTTTACCATTCTGAGGGCCCACCTCCCTGTACTTTCCCAGCATCTGTTACTACATGCCCACTTCCCCCTAAGGTCCCTCAGCACCCCACTGCTCAGCTGAACAAATGTTAACAGAAACAAGCAGAATGGACACACATGAACCCACAGTGCCTATAAACATGGCAATGTAAGCAATGAAAATGCATGCAGTCTCTTTTGTTTGCTCATTTTTCTCTTTCATATCCCTTCCAGACCTTTCCTCAGTAAGATTCTCCCCTCCCAGTACACTTTCTTCCTTCTCCTCCTAGGCTCGTGCAATGGTCAGCACTTGCTGGCAGGCAAGGGGTACACTTCTCATCCCACCCTCTGCAGCTTCTGCTACCTTCTCCAGTTCCTGCTTCTGGGTGCCCCAGCTGCTCCCTGACTCCTACAAGAGACTCCTGTATCTGATTCCTGTGACCATGCATCATAGTAGTGGAGTTGGAGCCCCCAGTCTGGCCTCCCGGTCACCAATCCTCACCCCCTCCCACCAGTATCCTCCTGCTCCCCTAAGCTTGACTTATCCAACAGATCTGACCTTCTTCTTCTCTTCCTGCCTGCCCAACTGACAGCTAATTCTCACCCTCAACCCTGCTGCTCCTTCCATAGGCATCCTGGGTTAGCAACAGGTTGACCAGGCAGGATTCCTATTGGTAAACATACAGGTGCTATCTGGGGTTCCTCTCTGACCAAGGAGTTAGAAAAGGTATACTTCTTATTTTTTTTGAGAACAAGACAGAAAAAGAGGATCTCACTACGTAGCCCAGGCTGGTGATCCTCCTGCCTCAGCCTCCCAAATGCTGGGATTACAAGTGTGTGCCACCACATCAGGCTTTTAGAATCTATATTTCTGACTCCTCTGGTGGCTCCCGTATACACTGTTTGAGAAGCACAGAGAATGTAACAGCCCAAAGGGATTTAAGTTCTCTCTCCAAGCTCCTAACAACCCTTGTGCTCTCTCTCCCAAAGCACCCTACCTGGTCGCCTATTCCTGGTCCCTCTTCCTTCACATGCTTATTTTTAGATGTACATTCATGTTCTGGAGAATATAAATCCCTGGCACACCCCAAAGTGTAAAAACACCAATTCTTCATCTTCTCTACCAGCTCACTCCAATCCCTTATGTTAGAGAAGGTAAATCTGAGGAGGCTCCGAATTTTCCCTCTGTGAGATGCTTCCCCATTTCCCCTACTCGCTGTGGACTGATGGGTGGGAGAGAAACCTTGCTATAACCTCCCCCTTCTCCCTTCCCTTTCCTTTGAACCCGACACCTCATTTCTCAAGTCACACCCTAGAGGCCAGTGCTGAAAGGGCCCAGGTTCCGGAGGCAGCCCCAGGACCCCTCTGGATGGCCCCTCCCAAGCATTGCCCGCCATCCCTCTTTTCCTCCCTCCCCCTCTCCATTCTTATCCATTCTTTCTTTTCCGGTATCCTGACTCTTCTCCACCTCGTGTTATCGTGAGGGCGCCACGTGAACCCCGACCCAATTCACCCTCCCAGTGCCTGGCCCACGCTTGGCCATTCTTTCCCCCAGTCCTACAGGTCACAGCTCCCACGTCCGTCAGCCCTCATGGCGTTGAGGGAATCGGAGGCAGGGAGGGCTCACAGCCACCCTGCTGTTTGTTTTGGTAAATGAAAAAGAGCTCTCAGGTCCCTCAAAAATTTCCTTGTTCCCTCCCTACTCCTTCCGGCCACAACCTACGCAAGACCCACCTTGTTACCATGGCAAATGTAAACCCCAGCTTCCCACCTCTGACAGTCCTGCCAGCCCCCACCCAGCCAGCACTGGTTCACTTTCCCAGAGGATAGGCTAGAACCCTAAATTCACCATCAGGCTCCCTAACCCTCCACATTTCCAGAGCTGCTCCCCGCAGGCCAAAAGCATGATTAGGGTTAGAACATCTCGATCCCCAGCTCTCATCTTGAGGCTCCAGCCCCTGCCTCGGTATCCACGCTCTCAGGTCGCCCGGGAGGGCCAGGCCCCTGCCCCTCCCGCCCACTCCCATGCGCGGGCTACCTTGCTGTCGTGGTGGATGAGCTTGAGCTCGTAGTCCGGCAGGATGTCCCTGCGGCTGTTCACGTCCTCCAGGGCCATCTCCACCGCGGGCTGGCAGGCCTGGCCCCCCGGCCAGCCCCCGCTCATGGGGAACAGTGCCCCGATGTAGACCGCGCGCCGCTCTGGGGAGGGGTGCGGGGGGACCCGCGGGTGAGGACGCGGGAGGTGCGGAGCCTGGGAGGCCCGCAGAGGAGCCACCCCTGCCGCCAGCGCCAGCAGCAGCGGCAGCGGCCACCCCGCCCAGGGAGAGGGGGGCCCCGAACCCATGGCGAGGGCGGGGAGGCGCTCAGGGGGGGCACTTCTCCCGCGGGCGGCTGCTGAGGGCGCGTCGGAGAGACGCCTCCATCCCCGGGTGGACAGGGGAGGAGCGGGCAAGGCCCGAGGAGGCAGGGGAGCGGGCTCCCGCCACGCAGCAACACGCCGCGCCACCACCGCGGACTCTCCTCGCGGACTGACCGACCGAGGAAGAGGAGAGCGCGCGACCGCCGGGAGGGGGAGCTGACGTCACGAGCGGGGAGGAGGCCAATGGGGAGAGGGTGAGGAAGGAGGGGAGAGGAAAGGATAAAGGGGAG
>PVLA01007350.1:0-106837 GCA_004027455.1 Hydrochoerus hydrochaeris | reverse complement strand
TATGATGCTTGTTTGACACATATATTCTTTTCCCTTTCCTTTGGTGTATCAGAGTTTTTCTTGTTAGTTGTCACGTCCTATGACTGCTATGTGGCCATCAGCAAGCCCCTTCATTATACAGCCATTATGAGCCGCAGAGTATGCTATGAGCTCTTGTCTGCCTGTTGTTCCATTGCTGTGTTAACCATAACTCCTGGAGCTGTCGTGAGTCAGACTGGAATACTGTGGTACAGTTATTGATCACTTTTTCTGTGACTACTCTCCTCTTCTGAAAATCCCCTCTACTGACACAAGGATCATGGAATATGCAAATTTTATTTTAGCAATTTGCATACTTCTGATTACTGTGACACTGGTAATATCATCTTATGCAAATATCATAAGAACAATTGTGAAGATTCCTTCTACCCAGCAGCAGAAAAAGACTTTTTCTACCTGTTCCTCACACATGATTGTTGTTTCCATCTCTTTTGACAGCTGTATTTTTATGTATATTAAGCCTTCTGCTGAGGAAAGGGTGTCTTTAAACAAGAGTGTTGCATACTCATAACTTCACTTACACCTGTTTTGAATACTTTATATATGGTCTAAGAAATAAGCAAGTGAAACAAGCAGCAAAAGACTTAATTAAAAAATATGTCTTTAATACTCTGAAACAAGCGCTTTGGGTTTTATAATAGTGTACTACTAAAAATTGAAAATTATACCTATATCAGCTACCTTTAAACATCTTCATTTATTTTTGTATTGTGATGGTAAGAACTCATTCATAAATATCCATTCAATCTCTTGGATTTTTAGCCTTTTAATTGTATTACCAGTATCCTTGATTGTCTCTTACACATTCTACAATCATTCTTTCTCTGATGTTTCTGTATGTATTTCTCTGATATTTTTTATTCTGACAATATTTCATTTTGAATGCATTTTAGAAATCTCATATATATCTGTAGTTTCCATTACACACATGCCCAGAACACAGATCATTTATTAAATTTTTAAGTATTAATTTATTAATTTATTTCATTTTATAAAGTTTGAGAAGTGATATGTTTCTTCCATCACATAATATTAATCTTTCACAAATATGGGTTATGTTTCCAGAGCCAATCTTTCTCTCTTTCTTTCTTTGTTTCTTTCTTTCTTTCTTTTTTTTTTTTTTTTTGAGTTTTCTGGGCAATAGCTGTTCTCCATGTTTTTTTTTCTCCACTTTTCATACAAATACCATCAATAATGGTACTTTCCCATGACTTTTCAGGATGACAGGTAAAATGTATGCATACATACTTGCTTTTTAAAATTTTTTTAAAGTAGCAAAACACCACAGAACAAGAAGGAACAAAGCCAAATGAGACAGTGTTGTGAAATTGGTACAGAACTTCACAGCAGGTTACTGGGATAACAGTAATAGGTACTATAGTATATCTCATTTTCTTCACAATAGTTCTTTCAATCAGGTATATCAGAATCAAAGGAAACACAGAACATTATATAACTTATCAAAACAGAATACTGAATAGAGCAATACCATTAATCAGAACAAAGCAAACAGTGATAAAAATATTTGCCTTCAAAGAGATGATAGAAGGAAATCCCCCTTATTTTCTATATTGCATATGATCAGCCTCCCAAGAGATACTCAGATCTCTGGCTCACACTTGCTAAGCGGGTGGGGGGAATGGATGTTTTAATTTCAGCCCACGCATTGATAGGCTCACAGGTGCTTACCAGGGCAGCGAGCTGATTGCTTGGTTTCCAGGCACCCTAAGTTCCAACATGGCACAGATCTCAGGACAATCTGATGGTTCTCGCCCTAGGTAGGCCATAGCTTGCCAGGCCACAGCTGCTTACCAGTGCAGTGAGCTGGCTGCTTGGTTTCCCAGTGCCCTAAATTCCAAACCATATGTGCTTTTTAGCTAAAACTTCCTGTTATCATTTCTATAGAAAATTTCCCTTCTTTTTAAGCTGACACTCTAATAAAACAAGTTGCATCATTAAAACCATAAAATAAAATTTTAGAGATTTATTTTTAGAGATTACCATGGCCACTCTAAGTGCTCAAGCTTAAATTACTTCTGCATAAGTTCACATAGTAGATCTTTTATTTAGATACTAGTATTATGTAAATGGAAATAATGTTCTGCCATATTCATAAAATCATCATAAAGATATTAGCTTTTATTCACTGATGGTGAATTTAAACAATTAATTTTTAAGGTATTCATGTTTTTACAGTGAAATCCATAAAGTTCAGATTTATGCACTTTCTTTGTCAATGAAGGACCAAACTAAAATCTGAAGCAATAAAATGGCATTTTCATACTTATATTTTACCACTTAAATTGTTAAAAGGAATTATAAAACAATTTGCCTTGTACTTTCTTACACCTATTTAAAAAGTTTCTTGGTGCACTACAAAAAGGGAATATATATATTAGCAGAAACATGGGAAGATGTCATGTGAAATATTAAGTTCCAGGCTAATTTTAATCAAACTAAAACAAATCAATCTTGATTTCAGATTCACTCCAAGTTAACTCCACTAATAGAATATATTTCTCCCAAAAATGATTTAACTTTTTATCCCCATAAATCTGAGTTACAGATATAGATTCTTTTCAGATGGAAAGGAGATCGAGAGTTAAAAGTGGGGAGGAAGAGAAAGGAAAAGGAGAAAAGAAATTAAGATATATTGTGTGCATGTACCAACTCCCCACAATGAATGTAATTATTAAGTAACATAAACATGACCAGTGCTAATAAAAACATAGCCTGAACAACCTCAAACTATGTGTTCATTCTTCTTTATTTGTACCAGGATTCTAACTCAGGACTTGTGCTTACCAGGCAGACACTTGTGCCTCTGAGTTAATATCTTCAGCCCGTGTTCATTCTTAAATAAATGTATATGTTTTCATTCATTCAGTAAATATTTATTTGTCATTTTTGAAGCTGGAAATACAATATGAGTATGCTTATAGAAAAATAATACTTTATAATTTATCACAATATTATAGTATAATATAGTATCAGTATTTTTCTTATAAATACTTGTTCATATGATTGAAACTTTCTGGTTTTTAGTATAATTACTTTAGTGAGATTTAAATTATATATATAGAGTCAGGTGAACTTTTCAATAAGTATATAGTGAAATAAATTTGTCAAATACCCATGTAGCCAGAAAGGGGAATAATCTGGTAATATATAACTGAAGAATGATAAATAAACATATTCTATGATACAGCTATGGTATATGCATAGCTTAATTTTTGATAAATTACTCTAATGAAGTGAAAATTATCAGAGAATAACTGTATTTCATTTTCAATATGTTTCTGGAAAGAATCTTGACTAAATATTGCTTTATGAAATTACACTTAAATAATTTTAGATAATTATGTGGATTTTATTTCACCTAAAAATCACAGTAGAAAAGAGCCACCAAACTCACAATGCCCTAAGGAACTCATGCCTCACTTGAAACATCTTTTTAATAATGTAACATGGGAGGTATACTTGAGAAGGGTTAGAATGATTGAAAAATAAAAGGCTTAATTTAGATGAAAGATCTAGAAAACAAAGGAACATCTTTCTTACTTTCATGAAAATATGAATAACTGTAAATTACAAATGAATAATTTTTCCTAAACTTTCATGAAAGAATTACATTTTTAGAAGTATCAACTGTCCTTAATTCTAAAGACAGTAGGTGTTGGCAAGAGGAAACAGGGCCCAATTAGTTGTATACTTGGCAAAAATTTCCTAACACTATAAAAATCTATAAAGAGAAAAAATCATTTAGCAAGAAAGAATGTAACAAATGGCTATTGTCCTAGCAGGAGAATTTTTTTTTAAATATATATCTGAATTTTTATTTGATTAGTGGTGTAGTTGGTTCCAGCACATAGTTTAATTATTTTTAATTTTAAAGAGGAAATAAAAGCACTGAAAAATCAAAAAGCAATCAAGCAAACAAACTAAAGACAGCAACAACAACAAAAGCCAAATGACAACAATAACAAGGAGCCTTTCAAAGGTGAAAACAGTGGAATTTGGATCCTTCCTGGGGATTTTTACCCTAGCAAATTTCCTTAGAAAATGCTAAGCAGATATCCCCATGAGGTTGCAGCTGGAAGAGGGTAACAGGAATTCCCACCAGACCCCACCCATCATAACATGTACAGGACAAATCTAAATCTTCAAGGAGGGGGCAACAAGAATACATGGACAGCTGGCTATGGGAAGTGTATGTCAGCCATATATGACTTTTAAGAGTCTACTCTCATGTCTGTATTAAGAATAAAAACTTCAATCTTCAAAGTAGGGCATTGAATTGTAGGTTGAGAGCACTAATGGAAATCTCTACAGTTTTTCAGAAAGAAGATATCTGGATAATGGGAGATTTATGCCTCTAAAAAAGAGATAGAAATACATGCCATACTTAGCTTTATATCTGCTGAGACTGAAGCACTTGCAAAGGCCAAACAATGGAGATTTTGTAAAGCCTGATGCTTAGTTAGAAAAATGAGCACCTCCTTTCTCTATGCAGCTACTCTCTGCATTGCACAGTCATAATCATGAAATACAGCCAACAGAGCTAGAAAACAGATATTCTGAGATATTGGGAACAGTACAAAAAGAAAAGCCAAAATAAATTGGGACACAGACCCCAGAGGGAACAGATATTCTCCCAAACTATCTGATTTAAACCGCTCACAAAGTTTCACTAGAGCACTGTAGAAACTGTGGTTACTGAGAGTAACCACGGCAACTACAAATTTGAAATGAAATGTGGCTCCTGTTTAGATTAATACAAAATGTCCCAAGATAATGACACAAGAATTAATGCCTGATAATTTTTCAAAACTGATGATAGATGAAAATTTACAGATCTAAAAACTTCAGGGAGTCCAAGCACAGTAACAATGGAAAAGAAGAATAAATTAATTTGCATTTATCTTTGAAAACCTTTTGTGCTAGTGTGACAGAGGCAAGAGAGAGGAAGATTATTGTACAGGACAATTTCACTACCACTAGCAGAACCACTGGCTCAATGGAGTCTTTTTCTTTTGATGCACCTTTAACAAAGACCACATACAATGATACCTGCTTTTGCCTTCTTTTGAAGATTTTGCAGCAATGTGATATAGCATTGGTGTTAATCAGATTCATTGCTTGCACTGTTGCAGACTTATTTGGGGGGTACCTTCTTACAAAATTTTGCATCATTTCCTATATTTTACATATTTCCCTAATTTCATTTGAAGTGAGAGATTCCTCCACTTTGCCTTTCTTCTCAGCAGATGAGATTTCTTCTATCACATTTTGCTGTTAGTAGATCGTTTCCTGTAGGGAAGAGGCCTATAGGCAGGGAAACATTAGAATAAGGGCCTCTTTAGGCTTTCTGGCAAATCCTGACAGGAAAGAGTCAAAACTGTATTTGAGGGAGCAATTAACAAGATAAGGGAAAAGCTAATAAGCCCAGCAAGGTGACAGCCAGTTGCACTAACCAAAATAGCCACTCCTCACTGTCTCCAGGAAAATGCAAAGGAGACAAAAAGGGGGAGGTGGCTATCTATCTTATTTAGTATTTAGAAATATATGCATATATTCTCACACTAGGGTCACTATATTATAGTAGAAGATACATATGTATTCTCCTAACAATTAACTTATCTTGTATATAAGACCCCTCCCAATCAACCTATAAATCCCAGAAGTAAAGCCCTGAAAAGGCCAAGTAGGTAAGGAAAACAAACAGAAACTCACCTAGAAATATGACACATAGGCAGTGGCACCTAGGTTTAGGGTCCTGTTGCCTGGGACTTATTCACAGACTGAGCAGAGAGTCTACCAGGTTGTAATGAGTTCCTTGGGGGAAGGATCTCCCAAAACAATAAAAATAAGTTGAGGAAAAAGGAATCTATCCTCTGGGGCTCCCTGTGATCACCTCACAATTTTAGGAAGTGCCAATGTGTCTCAGTTTCCACTTAGCTGTGTGATAAAATGGTAGTCTTTAAAAAGTGAATTATGTGAATATGTAAGCTGTATTACTAGAGTGTAAAACAACAAATAATAACAAATTTTCATTACAATAGAAAGAGATATATAGTAGTAAAATAATAAAATAAAAGTTCACCTTTGATGTAAGACTTGAATATAAATATTTAACTTTTTGGTGGCAAGAAAATGACATGAACATAGTAAAAACCATGTTTCAAATTTAATTTAATTTAATTTAATTTAAGGTACTGGTTTCCAATCTATAGTTTTACATATATGTGGCAAGGGCCACATTACACCATACCTGTAGCTCCAAACATTAAATGTTTATCTTTTCCTAGGCTAGAGGTGTGTAGTTGATTTTTCTAATGCTAGGAGGTGCCAATGAGTGTCAGCCATGTAATCAAATGATTGCCAAATATTAAATAGGCATTTTGTTAGATAATTTTACGTAGCTGTAGACTAGTGTAAATGTTCTTGTTACCAGCTACTTTATCTATATATTTAGTTGTCTGAACTTACTTCTGACCAAACCAAGCTAGGCCATTATTTTTGGGGAAAAAGAATAAGGCTTTATACAAAGCTACCTCTGTGGAGACATAAGATTCTCATTTGCATCAATTCACTATCTTACTATATCTATAAGATATATAAGGATCACACATAAAAAAGAAAACGGTGGGGGGGTGATACAATGAGAAAATGCATATGTCCAGTCTTGCTTCATTGGTTCCAGACAGGTTTAACTCTTTTTCCTGTGTGAAGAAAACTAGCCCCAAACCTTCTGAAGCCAACATCTGGGTAATGTGTGGTTCCATCTGAGCTGAGGGGAGGAAGGGGTAGTGGTTATGGCGCAGGCATGAAGAAGTTTGGAGAAGCTATAGGAAAACATTCTAACTTTTAAAGTTTCCTTTTAAATATTCTGAGCATACTTTAGGTAAGGTTAGACTATATTATAATCATTAGTAGGTTAATTATATTAAATACATTTTGACATGATATTTCCCAGTTTCAATGGGTTTATTGAGACACAATCCTATTATAAATTAAAGACCTTCTGTGATAGAAAACAGGAAAAAAGTTGCTCAAATATTGATAGATTAAGACACAGATACAATGAATAAAAACAGTAACATTAATGTGCTGCTGGTAGCAAACACAGGCTTGGGGTCACTCACCCTCCATCCACCTGAGTTTGGGAAACACCCCAGGGGTAATCCTGCTTGTATTGTCCTAAAAGAAGCAGATATAAGAATAACAGAACCAAGAAAGATCTAAAGTTCAAGGCCAGAGTAAGTGAGTGCTAGAAACATTACCCTGACTTTCAGTAAATTTCTCCCTTCTCTATGTCATTTATGTAATCAAAAACAAGTGAATAATGATAAAGTCATTTGTACTAGAGACTACTGAAATGACTCAGCACCTGTGGAATCATATCTGTCAATTGTATCCAGGGAGATCCAGTAAGAGGTCTCGGGAGAATATAAGCTGAATTTACTCTTTTTTTCTTCACAGCTCTCTGAATTCTGGCCCCACTTTTTCCCTTCATACCCCACCATGCTGGCATGAACCAAAGCACACCTTCCTATTGACTTCAATATAACTGCTTTTTTTCTATCATCTGATGTTTACTTGCAATTCTTTGCTCATTATGCACAAGAATCTGTAATCTATCTCTAAGATTCATTACACATGGTATCATTAGGTTCACATATGTCATGGTTTGTGTCTTGATGCTTCTACATCCAATACCTCATGCAGTTATAGATGGGGCTTTTGGATGTGGCTGAGTCTAGGGTCTTTGCTGCTGGGATTAAGAATGCAATACTGAGAATGATTCATGGTATGATGCTAGGATTAATTCTGCCTCAACCTAAATGTGAGTGCTACTTGCACTCAAAGAGTAGCCTGGCTAAAATACAAAGAATAAAAGAGTGTCACTGCTGCTCCCTGCCTTTCTGCCTTTTGTCTGCCATGAACTGTTTGTCCTCCCTAGTACCCCTTTGCTATGCCATCTTACCTTGGATTTTCCTAAGAAAAAATTAACTAAGACAATCTATATGACAGTAACTATAAGAAGTTTTGTTCTGTGGCTTTCTCTAATGCTGAATTGTTTATTCTCTCCATCTTAGTTTCTGGTATACTTATGATAATGTTGTTCTCAAATTTATTTCTATCTAAAATGATATGTGGAGGGAGTGGATTGGGAAAAAAAGAACCAAGACATTATGTACAGAGTTTTGGACCATCGATCCTGGTGGCTGGGTGCCTGCCCAGGCCCCTAGGACACTGTACTAGGCTCCAGGGGTTCTGTGGGTTTGAGTGGGCCATGCCCAGTGAACTTTATCTAACCAGGGGAGCCAGGCCCGCTAAAAGGGGAACCAGGCCTGTGTTGCCACTGCAAGGTGAGTTGCAGTTCACCAGCACAAACATGGGAACAGTTTGGGGCCATCCATCCCAGTTGCTGGGTGCCCACCCAGTCCCATAGAACACTGGACTAGGCTCAACACTGCAGGCTTGAGTAGACTGCACCCAGCAACCTTCATTCAATGAGGGGAGCCAGACCTACCACATGAGGGGAGCCAAAGCTACATGAGTCCCAGTAGCAGAGGGTGAAGGAGGTGATGTCTGACACATCCAGGGAAAGCTTTGGAACATTGCTGGAAACATGGAAATATAGGAAAATGACAATACAAAAGACCAAAATGCAATCTCAAATCTCCAGCCCATCCCAAGAAAACCTAGGAGCCATGTACATAGAAGAAAATACTAGCCATACACCTGAAGTGCCTGAAGTGATATCAACTGAAATAAAGAAGCAAGTACAGGAAGCTATGAGGGAACTCAAATCATAAATAATACCCCAGGTAAAAGAAGAAATGATAAAAGTAGTGAAAGAAATACTGAACACATCTAATGAAGACACAGCTAAAAAATTAGAGGAACAAAGAAAAACGATAGAATCCCTGAGTGATCAGTTTAAGAAACAAACAGCATACATGAAGCAGATTCAAAGAGATATGTAGGAAATCAAAAATTCTATTGAAAGTTGCCAAAACTGCCTCAACAAAAGTGAACATAGAATTTCAGACCTCAAAGACAAGATTGCAGCTAGTGAACAGGAAAGGAAAGATCTTTTAAAAATTACAAGGAATCAGGAAATAACAATTCAACAGCTGCAAGATGATGCAAAGAAAAGCAACATAAGATTAATAGGGATAAATGAAAAACAAGGGGACAACACAAATGATTTCAAGAGGCTATTTACAGAAAAAATAGCTGAAAATTTCCCAAACATGACTATGGAAACTGACATCCAGATTAGTGAAGCATATAGAACTGCAAATAGCCATAAACAAAACAAAACTAGACATATACTAGTTACCATCCCAGAAATCCAACATAAGAACAGAAAATTAAAAGCTGCTAGAGACAAAACAGATCATGTATAAAGGAAAATCTATCAAAATCACAGCAGACTTCTCAACACAAACAATGAAGTCAAAAAGAGCATGGAGTGAAGTTTTTCAGATCCTTAAAGAAAACCACTTCCAACCAAGACTGAGGTACCTTGCAAAACTGACCTTCAAAATGGATGGAGAAATAAGATACTTCCAAGACAAAGAACAGCTGAAGAACTTCATGATCTTACCAACCCTACAAAGAATATTGAAAAACATTCTAGATACACATAGCAAAAAACCACTAAGCAAGACAGACAAAAAGAATGGAAAGGTAAAGATACAACATCAGAAAGATAATATGTAAACAATAAACCAATATATGACAGTTATAACCATTAATGTAAATGGCCTCAATTCACCAATTAAAAGAAACAGACTGGCAGAATGGATCAAGAAACAACATCCAACCATGTTCTGTCTACAAGAAACCCATCTAACCTAAAAGGAAACTAATAGACTGAAAGTCAAAGGATGGAAAGCAATACTCCATGCAACAGGAACTCAAAAAAAAGCATGGGTATCTATTCTGTTTGCAGACTATGTGAACTTCAAACCAAGAATGGTCCAAAGAGATAAAGAAGGTCACTACATACCAGTTAGGGGAAAACTGCAAGATGAAGAGATAACAATCTTAAAATATATATGCATCAAATTCCAGAGCACCCAGCTATACAAAGCAAGTATTAACAGAAATGAAAAATCAAAAAGACAATAACACAATTATAACAGGAGACCTTAATGCTCGATTGATACAAAGGGATAGATCAACTAGACAGAAAATCAGCACAGAAATAACAGAACTGAATCACACCTGTGAACAAATGGATTTGATAGACATATACAGAGTGTTCCAACAACATCAGAATATACATTCTTCTCAGCAGTACATGGGACATTCTCTAAAATAGACCATATACTAACCCACAGAGCATATTTAAGTAAATGCAAAAGAATTCAAATTATACCATGCATGTTATCAGGTCATAGCTCCATGAAACTAGAAATTAATGATAAAAGTAACTGCAAAAACCACACAAACACATGGAAATTAAATAATACACTCTTGACCAATCAGTGGGTCACAGAGGAAATTAAAGAAGAAATTAAACAATATCAAACAAAAATACAAATAAAACTTACCAGAGCCTGTGGGATACAATGAAAGTAGTCCTCAGAGGAAAATTTATTGCACTGAGTTCCCACATTAGTAAAACAGACTGAACACAAATAAGCAATGTGATATTACACCTCAAACATCTAGAAAAAGAAGAGCAAGCCAAGCCCAGAGCCAAAAGAAGGGAGGAAATTATAAAGATCTGAGCAGTAATTAATGCAATAGAGACTAAGAAAACAATACAAAGAATCAATGAATCAAAGATTTGGTTCTTTGAAAGAATAAATAAAATTGATAAGCCCCTAGCCAACCTAATTTAAAAAGGGAAATTCATGCAATACAGAATGAAAAAGGTGAAATCACTACTGACTCTATGGAAATACAGAAGTTCATCAACAACCATTTCAAAAACCCCTACTCTCATAGATTCAATAACACAGAAGAAATGGACACATTCCTAGAAACATATGAACCACCAAAGCTGGATCAAGAAGATATAAAACTGCTGAATAACCCAATTTTTATAAATGAAATTGAAAATGTAATTAAGTCTCTATAAACAAAGAAGAGCCCAGGCCCAGACAGATCCACTGCAGAATTCTATGAGAAATACAAAGAAGACAATGCCAACACTCCTCAAACTCTTCAATGAAATTGAAAGGGAAGCAATTCTCCCCAAGAATGACTATTCCTGGAAACAAATATCACTCTAGTACCAAAACCTGAGAAAGACCCAACTAAAAAAGAGAACTACAGGCCAATCTCCCTAATGTACATAGATGCAAAAATTCTCAATAAAATATTGGCAAACAGAATGCAGCAAATCATCAAGAAGATTATACATGACCAAGTGGGATTCATCCCAGGCAAGCAGGGATGGCTCAACATAGGTAAATCAATAAATGTAATCCACCATATCAATAGAGCTAAAAGCAAGAATCACATGATCACTTCTATAGATGCAGAAAAAGCTTTTGATAAGATCCAACACCCATTCATGATAAGAACCTTACAGAGAATTGGAATAGATGGTCTTTACCTCAATATGGTAAAGGCCATTTATGACAAACCAACAGCCAGTGTCATATTAAATGGCCAAAAACTAAAAGCCTTTACCTTGAAATCAGGCACAAGACAAGGATGTCCCTTATTACCACTCCTATTCACCATAGTACTGGAAATACTAGCCAGAGCAATTAGACAAGAGAGAGAAATAAAAGAAGAAAAGATAGGAAAAGAGGAAGTTAATTATCATTATTTGCAGATGACATGATACTCTACATAGAAGACCCCCAAAACTCCATTGAAAGACTTATACACATAATAAATAAATTCAGCAATGTAGCTGGATACAAAGTCATACTCAAAAATCAATAGCATTCTTATACACTAACAACAAAATCACCAAGAGAGAAATAGGAGAAGCCACACCCTTCATGCTAGCATCCAAAAAATGGAATACTTAGGAATTAATCTAATGAAAGAAGTTAAAGAGTTGTACAGGGAAAATTATAATACCCTGAAAAAAGAAATCGAAGAGGACCTCATAAAATGGAAAGACATCCCTTGTTCATAGGTAGGAAGAATAAATATTGTGAAAATGGCCATTCTCCCAAAATTGTTATACACATTCAATGCAATCCCAATGAAAATACCACTAACATACCTCATAGATCTAGAGAAATCACTCCTAAAATTCATCTGGAACCAGAAGAGACCTAGAATAGCAAAGGCAATTCTAAGAAACAAATCCAAGATAGGAGGCATCACAATCCCTGACTTGAAGTTACACTACAAAGCTACTGTAATAAAACCAACATGGTATTGGAGTAAAAGCAGATCTGAAGGTCAATGGAATAGACTAGAATATACAACTATGAACACACTCAACCACCTTATTTTTGATAAAGGGGCCAAACATGTTCACTGGAATAATGATAATCTCTTTAATAAATGGTGCTGGAAAAACTGGCTATTCATATGCCAAAAACTTAAATTAGATCCATGCTTTTCACCATGTACTAAGCTAAAATCTAAATGTATCAAAGATCTAAATATTAAAACAGAAACACTAAATCTGTTGGAAGACAAAGTAGGTAAAAATCTTGAAGACATAGGGGTTGGTAGAGAATTCATGAACAAGAACCCAACTGCACAGGAAATACTTCCCAGAATCAATAACTGGGATCATGTCTTATTAAAGGGTTTTTGCATGTCCAAAGAAATATCCAGCAAAGTGAAAAGAAAACCCACAAACTGGGAATAAATCTTAGTGAACTGTCCCTCAGACAAATGGACTTCTGCCTAGAACTTATAAAGAATTAAAAAAAAATTAGACCCCTGAAATTCAATGATCCAATCCAAAAATGGGCATCTGAAATGAACACACAGTTCTCAGATGAAGAAATATTAATGGCAAATAAATACATGAAAAAATGTTCATCATCATTGGTCATTAGAGAAATGCAAATTAAAACCACACTGAGATTCCATCTCACTCCAGAAAGAATGGCCAGGATCAAACAAACTACCAAAAACAAATGCTGGAGAGGCTGTGGAGGAAAAGGAACTTTTCTGCACTGTTGGTGGGAATGTAGACTGGTGTAACCACTGTGGAGGTCAGTCTGGAGATTCCTCAAAACCTGGGGTTGGTTGTCCAATTTGACCCGGCTATTCCACTCTTAGGCATATTCCCAGGAGAATTGAAAACATCTTACCACAGTGATATATGTGCACCCATGTTTATAGCAGCACAATTTGCAACAGCCAGATTTTGGAAACAACCTAAGTGCCCATCAACTGAGGAATGGATAAAAAATTGTGGTACTTTTATACAATGGAGTACTACTCAGCTATAAAGAATGATCACATTTAGATATTTATAACTAAATGGATGCCACTTAAATCCATACTCATAAGTGAAATAAATCCAACTCACATGTATAAATACCATATAGTCTCCCTGGTGTAAAAATGGTAAGAGTATAGAAAATTTTATGGTAACCATGGTTCACCATTATATTGCTTTGAAGTCTTATGTTGTCATTCATTGATTGGAATGGTTTTATTCTGTTTTGTTTGATCTTATTATATGTGACAGTATGAATAGTTACTTTGAAGAAAAGACAATATGGCAGCCCATTGTTGATTTAATATCATCTTGCTCTGAAGTTCTATCATGCTTTTGTTTTTCTATTACCATTGGTTCTATCACATTGTGTCTTATTGGATTTTAATATATATGATAGTATAAACAAATCTTTTATGGAAAATGAGATAACATAGTAGCCATTGTTCATCTTTGGTTATTTGGTTCAGAATCCTTTGTAATACTTTCATTCTCTTGAGTGGTTTTATTCTATTTTGTTATGTTTGACATTATTGTGTATAAAGCTAAGCTCAACTACTTCAAAGAAAGAGACATTATGATAGCTACTGTTAATATCCAATTGTCTTGTCATGAAGTTCTGTGTTGCTTAAATTCTTCTGTTTTGATCTGCTTAGATCTGTCCTCTTTTTATTCTCTTCAAAATAAAAGAAAGATATTATGTACAGGTACAAATTTCCTATGATTTCCTATATTATGTACTGACACATAAAATAAAAAAAGCAACTTTTAGGCATGATTCAGAATAGAGATTATCTAATGGGAAACATAGACAATAGATGTTTTAGAGTCCTAAAACTGCATTATTCCAACTAGGTGCCACCTAAAAATTTGTTTCTTATACTTTATGATAAAGATGTATAACTATAGTAGATGTTTATAATTAAAAGTCTTCTTCCAGTAAAGAAAAAAGGTATATAAAATTGTACCTGCTAAGTGACATTTCTAAATCTTTAAACCCTCTATGAGTGTCTTATGTGTGTTACAGACCTAAAGATGTTTGCAGTGAAATTTTGAATGAAGCTCAGCTGCTGTATATAACAACTTTTTATTACTTTCCTGATCTGTTGATGAAGGTTGTAATAATTGTGTCAAATCTAAGAACTGTTGTTCTAAATGTGAGCAACAGATTTCTTTCTTTGTTTCTGTCTTTTTTAATTTTTGATACCAGCAGTAGAACTCAGGACCTCATACTTGCCAGGCAGGTACAATGCCATTGAGCTAAATCCTCAGCCAAGCAACAGATTTCTATATGACTAGCAGGAATACATGGACTAGTCAATGACAGAAAACAGAGCTGTCTTCCTAGGCAGTGTCAACACTGGGGTAACAGCAGAGCTGCCCTATTTGGCAGTTCTGGCTTCTGGTTGATGAGGCAGAGCTGCCAATTGCTGATGATTCTGATCATAGGCCAATAGCTGCCACTCTGGGTACTTGACTAGGGTAATGGGAAGGCTTCCATTTGGAAAGTTTGACCTTGGGATTCTATCCTTTATTTTTTTTTCTTTTATTGTCTTCATATCTCTTTTGAAAAGTACACAAGGAAGATCTTAAAGGAGTGCAGTGCATTTTAACAGGCTATGGATAACTTAATGTCTGTCCTCAAAACCTAACCTTTTGCATTTTATAAATTTGGGACCAATTTAAGATGGAAGCAAGGCAGGAAGATGAGGTGCGGCTAAAACTGAGTGGGAAAGGTAGCATGATGAAATCCTCAGACACTTGAGCAGAACCATTTCCAAAGCTGTGCATGTGGACTTATGAAAACTTGAGCAGATTTTTGATAGGGTAACATAGAGGTAGCACTGGCATGGGAAGTATAAGATAAAGACAGTCACCTTGCTTTTGTTTCTCTTATAGCAGCCCACCCTACACTGAAAGGTATATTCCAAATAAAATTTCTCTTCATCCTACTTTTACTTAGCCCAAACTCACTGTGCAGAGCCTGTTTTTCCTACTTTTAGTAGAAGTGAAACTTTGTCACTGTTTGACTGTTTCATTCAATTCTTTGTTTTGGACAGAAAGAACATAGATATCACTTTTATGGGAAACTCCAGCACCTCAAAACCTAGTAACATAACTGGCTTAGCCAACCACGGGAATAAGTAAGACCCTTTTGGCACACATTTTTTTGTTTCTCTCTCTAAAGTTTTTTTTCCCTATCTCTCTTCTTTAAGATAGAGAACTCAGAATGCTTTTCTCAGGCACTAGGAATAGCTTCCTGGTATGTCTCACACTATGGGTTGGGGCAAGGGGAGTACATGGCATCTGTGCTTTTTTTAAAAATTCTTCTTTAAGAGACCTTCAGTCCTGCTTCAAGTTTATCTCTCCTCTTCATACTTCTCTGTCTAATTTTGATCACCTAACAGGTACAAGTTAGTAAGACATACTGAGAAAGACTATTGTTAGTTGTCTTCATGTTTTTGTTCTCCAAATTTGGCTACTTCTTTGAAAAATTATCTTGATTTCTCGCTTAAATTATCTGTTTATCCCAGTTTAATTCCTTTTGTGCTTTACTCCTCTATGCTTTCCCCCTAGATGACTTTTTCTTTCTCAAGGCATTATTTATATTTCTTTTTTTTCTTTTTCCTTTTTTTTTTGGTTGGTTCGTTATTGGTGTACGGTGATAGTGTTGATTGTTTTCAGTATTTTATGCTTATTTATTTTCTTAGTAGATTTTAGAGTATATAATGATTACATTCATTTTAGGGAGTAGGTTCATGTACTTCAATTAACATCTTTTTAAATTCTTATAAACTTTATTCGTACAATTTAGACATACATAATGGTTATATTTATCATAGAGACTTTGTACCTGTAAATGATATAACTTGATTTCTGTTTTTATCCTATTCCCATTCCCTGTTCAACTGTACTTACTCTATTTACAAACTTTTGTTTCCATTTTATCCTTCTTTTATCTTTTTTTCCATTCCCTTCCTTCCTTTCCACTTCTTCATCCCTAGTTCTCATTACTTTTGGACAGTTTTTTCCTATTTCACAATACCCTTTAGAAATATTTTTACACCTTTTTAGAAACTTATTTGCACTTCAGGTATTTCACACCAGAGAAATAATGCACTTGTGTCTGATTTATTTCACTGAAGAGTATGGTCTCAAGGTATAACCATTTTACCTAACCCTTCTCCACTATTGGTGGGAGTGTAGCCTGTTCTAACTATTGTGGAAATCAGTGTGGTGATTTCACAAAAAACTAGAATTAGAGGTGCAATTTGACTCAGCTATTCCCCTTCTGGGTAACTTCCTGGGAGAATAAAAACATCACACCATAAAAATATATGTGCACCCATGTTTATACTACACAATTTGTAATAACTAAATCCTGGAAACAACCCAAATATCTATCTACCAAGAAATGAGTAAAAAAGATTTTTTTTTATTCAGTAGAGTATTACTTAACCATAAAGAAGGAGAAACTTGAGACTATTCAGGGATTATTTCATCATAGTTAGTTCCATTTTGGTTAATCACATGAATCAGCCATGGGGGTTCCATCAGTCTTGTTTCTTCAATGGACCTCATGATCACTGGGAAATCTCACTTCTGTAAATAGGAGTTAAGCCTCTGAGTTTAGAAACAATGTGGATTTTTCTCCCTCTTTTCATTTGGCTTATGTTAGATCTCTTTTTTCTTGTAACAAAATACAAATAATTTAGACATATGTCTGGTAACTTGAGCAGAACAAAAAATTAGCCAGTAAAGCTAACTCATGTGACTCTGAGTATGCAGAAGTAGGGCCATCCATCTCTGCTGCTTTAAACAAAATACCAAAGCTTTTATTCTCAGAGTAAAAGAAGAGACACTCTTTCTCATGGGGCTTCATCAAGTAGAGCCATCAAATGGCTCAAAAATGCCTTAGATCTCTTGCAGGTTTTAAGTAAAGCCACCAAGTGGCTCAACATCCTGCTCTCTAAGGAGGTGGTGGGCATAGTACAGAGAGACATGAAACTAAAAGCAGTGTTCTCTTTTAAAGCTGCTGGCACCATCTGAGCCTTGAAAAAATATCTGTCTAGTAAATGCTTGAGTCTCAAAAAGGACACCTTGTGGGCTTCAGCCAAGTTTCCTTCTTCTGCCTGGGATTTTGTCTGAAGGACCTGAGTCCTAGTCTTCTCTCTATATAGGCCTGAGGATGACCCATAGGAAACCTCATGAACCACACCCTCATATTCCACCAACTTTGCCACTATGCCATATTCCTCATAATTGGGAAAGGTTTGGCCTATCAGTTTAAAAAAAGGAACTATTATCTACTATTGCAATATGGTTTGGTTTCAGTCTGAACTAGGAACTGATGAAAGACAGGTATGGAGTGCCAGTTTAAATTATGAGTCTATTGGGCTGGGGATATCGCTCAGCAGCACGGTGCCTTCTTGGCAAGCGTGAGGTCCTGAGTTCAATTTCTGGTTAAAAAAGTTAGCAAATTATGAGACTAATTTTCAGTTAAATCATTTCTGCTGAAAACATTAAAGGTGGAATTAAATCCCTATGTTCAGGCTTTTGTAACCATGTATCTCAGGAAAAGTCCAGAAACTGTGATATTTGTGTTCCCCAATGAAGAGAGAAATATTGATGATTCTGTCCTTAGATCCCCACTGTCTTTCATGGGAATAGGAATCTCTTATGTTTAATAAAGGCAACCACATTAGGAAGGTTCCTTAAACCTTCTTAAAATCCTCAGGCCAGTAAATCAGTCCATTCCCTCCAAGTGACTCAGGAATTCCTCTAGAGCCTACTGCCCCAGTGAAACCCAACATTCCTCAGGCTCCTCACCAGACTTTTCAATCATAAGTTCCACTGGGTGCACATAGACAGCTTTAAGCCCCACCAGACATACTTAGACTGGTGCTTCCTATTTCTTTGTCAACTCATTCTGTCCCTGAGAGAAATCTCAGGAGCAGGGAGGAATGCACCATGTCAGGTATCCTATTCAGTTGCAGATACCCAGCAATGCAAAGGATGGCTAGACTGACTTTCAGAGGATCTTAGTAAGTTTGCAGATGTGTTTCAAATTTTGAATTGCAGTTTTGAATTATCAAACCACTTATCCTGCCACTTTCCGTACCCCAGATGAAAGACAAACAAGAAGCTAAAAAGGCCAAGAACCATTCAAGTAAACAATATGCTTTCAGAAAGGAAGAAAACCACCCTGAAGAGGCTCTTCTCTTTTCAACAGAATAAAACTGATACCATAATACTGGTCAGGGAGGAAAATGTGTATTTAAAAATCTATTAATTATAATAAGGTAAATAGGGTCTTACAGGGAAAAAGGAAAACTCAGTTGTCTTCCAGAGCCAATTACTAGAAGTTTTTCATAAATATACAAGCACAGTTTTTTCTTTGAGGGAGAGGGAGGAACTAGTGGGCCATCATTTCATTTGTCAACCAGTCCTATATATTTGATGCAAATTACAAAACCAACAGATGGATCCCAAGACACCTATGACCCAATTATTTGATACAGCATTTTCTTTGTTCAACAATTGGGATACAGAAGACGGTCAAAAGAAAAGGTTTATAATTATAGCTGTCACAATTTTCAGTGCTTTAAACTCACCTAAATTGGCTAAAAGAAAACCCAGTGACAATAGAAGTACAAGAAGATGCTTATCTATGTTGCATACTTAAGCATACATATGGTTCTATCCTTCCTTTAGACTCTTTCTTTTTCATTATTGCAATATCTATTATATATTTGGGATCTTATTATTCTTCCAGTTTTGAAATATTTTATTATCTAATGTCATATAATATAATACAGTCATCAGGACTTAAACTTTCAGATATTGACATTTCTCTCCATGAAAGAAAATCTTCACTCTGTGTGACACCTAAATGAACATTGTCACATTTTAGAGTCTGGATCTGAATCGGCTCACTGTCTTATCAAATCTATACAGTAATATTCCCTAGTTATATTGATTAAAATACATAGTTATGGTCTGTCTTTTTAAATTTTAGTTTGTAATAGTATATATTTGTAGTATATGCAATTTACAATCATTTTGGAGAGTGGGCACATATAAATAATACAACCTGTTTCTTTTTGTTAATCCCTTTCCCCTTCCCTCCCCTGCAGCCCTCCTACCTTGACTCCTACTCAAATACTCTTTTTCCTGTTCTCATCCTAGCTGATATTAATTATGTTAGCTCATGTTTATGGCATTTAATCATTAAATTCATTAATTTATTAGGTTTTTGAACATTGCATATCTTTGTTCTACTTATTTCCTCTTCCTCTCCCTCTCCTTCCTTACCTTTGGTCTCTGAACCTCTTCCCTTTCAGTGAGAGATCAAGCACAGGATATGCTCATTAACACTACCTCTCTTCAACACAGTACTGCAAACATTAGCTAGAGCAATAAAGCAAGAGAAAGAAATAAAAGTGATACATCTAGGAAAGGAAGAACTCAAATTATTATTCACAAATGACACAATACTTTACATCGAAGAACCAAAGAACTCCCACCAAAAAAACTCTTAGAGTTGACAGTATGTGGCTTTTGCAAATTTACTTCCTACTGTACCCTTTGAAATGGACCTTCCAGTAATACATTTCAAATATGAAAGTGGCAGTGTTTGCTTTCTCAGATTAACAATTCTTTTTATTGCAACCATTTTATTTTATAGTGTATAGTAATTGTGAAAATTCCTAGTATTTGAACTGAGAAACTTCTTTCTTATCCTGTAGAGAACAACATACTTCTAAATCTAATTTTACTATAATGTGTTATTTAGGCTTCTGGATAAAAGGATCATTGAAGGGTGTTGAGGAGAGAGAGAGATAGAGAGAGAGAGAGAGAGAGAGAGAGAGACAGAGACAGAGAGAGAGATATTTGTATCTGACTAGCTGAAATTTAATATTTTTCAGTGTCTGAAAAGCCTGATATTAATGTTTATGTTGATTCTTTATCATCCTTTGTGTAAATCTCTTCTCTATTTTTCTTCTCTACTTTCTGAAAGCCTGGTTTGACTCTTTATTATTTAAAATTGTAGCATCAATTTACTTTCAGTGTAAAAATGTCTTCATATCTTTTCATGGCAAAATAAGACTTTCAATAACAACATATTTCCATTTTTATCATCATCTTTATTTTCTTCATCACTATAACATTTGAAGATATTAAATTGTATAAAAACTGATTTGAGGAGGAAGGCACAGTCAGTGCTGGGATTGGGACACACCCCCCCATGGGAAGGGGGCAATCAAATGGGTGACATGTTGGAATCTGGCAGGAGGAGCCTGAACTGGGAGCAACAGTGACTTCAGTTGGTTCCTCCCTCTCCAAAGCAGATTCATGGGATTTGCTTGGACTGGGCCATGCTCCTGGCTGGGACCCAATGAGCCATCCCAAATCTATTCCCTGCACCTAGCAAGCACTAAACAGGGGAAGGCCTCTGCAGTTTGGTTGGCCCGGTGGGGAGGGGCAGGTTTAGGAAACGCTGCTTGCAACTCAGTGATAAGTGCAGTCAGGAGAAGGGGGGACCCTCCCAAGTGTGCTTAGGAGGAGGCGTGGCCAACAGGAAAGGGGGCTGGGACCTGCAATGTGACCTGTGTGGAGGAAGCCGGGACCATGACAGGAGAGAGAGGCAGGAAGAGGCCCCCAGCCCAGAACCCTGAGAGCCCTGATCCAGGAGAGGGAAAAACAAGGGAGACTGAGGGCAGCAAACATGCAACAGCAGGCATGGCTTTAATGGACATTAAAAGATATCTTCAAGATCTTGTAGATGAGCTCAAAACTGAAATATTAAATCAGGTAAAGCAAGATATGAGTAGAGTAATAAAAGAATGCTCTCAGGGAGCATTTCTCAGGAAGATAAAGACAGTAGAAGGGAGGAACACAAAAAAAGGAGAGAAACATTCGATAAAGAATATAAAGAAAATATAGAATACATGAAGCAGATTCAAAGAGACTACCAGGAAATTAAAAATTCCATTGAAAGCTGGCAAAATGCCTTAAAAGAAACTAAGCATAGACTATCAAAACTTGAAGACAGGTTTGCAATGTGTGATTATGAAAGGAAAGATCTCTTTCTTAAAAATAACAAGGAAACAGGCAGTAACAATACAAAGGCTAGAAGATGATAAGAGAATCTACAATTTAAGAATAAGAAATGTGAACAAAGAAGCAGGAATACATACAGATGAATTACAAAGGCTATTTATGGAAATAATTAAGGAAAACTTCCCAAGTATGGGAAAAGAAAATGACATTCGGTTATGTGAGGTATATAGAACCCCAGCCACCTACAATCAAAACAGATCTACACCCAGACATATAATAATCAAGATACCAGAAATTCAATACAAAAACAGAATATTAAAAGCCATCAGAGAAAAGAAACAGATTACCTATAAAGGTAAGCCCATCAGGATCATGGCTGACTTCTCCACACAGACCATCAGATCAAGAAGAGCTTGGAGTGAAATAGTCCAAGCCCTGAAAGAAAATAACCTCCAGCCCAGATTGATGTACCCTGCAAAACTGTCAGTAGAAATTAATGGAGAAACAAGATGCTTCCCTAACAAAGAGGAACTGGGGGAGTTTGTGACCACCAATCCAACCCTACTGAGAATACTGAAGGACATTCTAGAGAGAGAAAAAAATACCAGGATTTTAGGAACAGTGGCAGAAAGGCCTCAATGAGTGGGGCAGGCAGTAGAATAAAGGAGAAAAGTAGCATAGCAGAAATGAGGCAGAAAAATAGCATAGCAGAAATGAGGCAGAGAAGGTTGGCTATAATCTCTAACATAGATGGCCTTGATACACTATATTGTTAATAGTGCACCAGGATTTAAAAAGCCACATTACTCACACTACTGTGCTTAGATGTATTATATTCTGTTCCAGTAATTCTAACTGTACTAGATTTGAGGGTACAAACAGTAATCCCAAAAATAACAGGATATAGTATGGTAATCATCCTTAATTTCCTATTAAGTCAATCTAAAGCTCTGTAAAACCTACACCATTTTACCATAACTGATTGTAATCAGATATGGTTTGTTAGATCATGTTTTGTATTGATAGATTTTATTCAAAGCTGTTATGATTGATAGTATCAAGTCTGAGAGTATAGGCAACTGCACTTAAGATGACAAGATTTACTAGAATATCCACTCTGGTTTGATTATTATCTGCCTTTGAAGTTTTATATTGTCTACAATGTTTTATTTTTTACTAATATTGTTATGTACTGCTATATTCAATTATACTTCTATATTCATTTATGTCTGATGATATAGGCAATTCTATTGAAGATAATAAGAAGCAATACAGCAATCATTGTAGATCACCTTGTACTGTGATTTTTTATGACTCTGGTTTCATGTTTTTATAGGAATTTGTTTTGTTTTGTCTTGCTGTGTTTTGTTTTTCCCTCTAATACAGAAAGGATAGAAATACATGTAGAGACTCATGTATATGTAGCCATTTACACACTCACTATTTGATGATCTACTTTGTATGTTTTAATTTTGTAACTTGAACAACTATTTCTAAGAGGACAATTGTAATTTATCAATGAGTGATTTCTTATTGTTTATCTTTTCTCTGAAATTCTGTATTATCTCTACCCTTTACATGTTTTTTTTTCTCTTTAAATAAAAATTAAAAAAAAAAGAACAACTGAAGGAATTCATGAGTAACAAACTAACCCTACAGGGAATGTTAAAGAATATTCTACAGAGAGATAAAGATAACCATGGTTCCAGGAACAGCAGCAGAGGAGGATTACCAAACAAGATAGGCAATTTAATGAAGGGAAAAAGTGGACGGCCAACAACAGGAGGATAGCAGCACAGAGACACACCAATGTGTGGTGGTTGCAACCATTAATGTAGATGGCCTCAGGTCAGTAATAAAAAGAAACACAGGGAGAGTGGATGAAGAAACAAAATCCATCAGTATACTGTATACAAAAAACACATCAAACTGGAAAGGAAATTCATAGACTGAAAATCAAAGGACAGAAGCCAATTGTTCCAAGTGACAGGAGACAAAAAAAAAAAAAAAAAAAAAAAAAAAAAAGAAAAAGAAAAAGAAAAAAAAAAGAACAAGAAAAAGCAAGAGTAATTTGCCCATCAACTGGATAAGAAAGATATGGTATTTTCATGCAGTGGAAAGCTACTCAGCTAGAAAGTAGAATAATCTCAAGGTCCCTGTAGGTAAATAGATACAATTGGAAATCATGTTCATAGCTGAAACAGTTCAAACTCATACATGTGAACCCAGGCATAAGAAACAGAAGAAGTTAATGGGATCCAAAAGCAAAATAGTTAATGTAAGAGCAAAGGGGAGGAAACACATGGAGGGAAAGGTGGAAACTACTGTCAATTAATTATTGTCTTATCTTTAACTCTTGCATTGTTTACACAATTTTGTTAAGGTTTAGTTTTGTTCTGTCTTATTTTGTTAGATTTTATGCTCTCAGATGGTAGGGGCAGCTATTTTGAATATAATGGGCTATTTTATGGAAATCATGGTTTCCAATTATATTGTTTTGAAGTCTTATAATGTTTCATTCATTGGTTTGAAGGATTTTATTCTGTTTTGTTTGATTTTATTATGTGTGATGGTATGACCAGCTATTTTGAAGAAAACAAGACATTATGGCAGCCATTGCTGATTTACTATCATCTTATTTTGAAGTCCTACCATTCTTTTGTTCATCTGTTTTGATTGGTTCTATCTTGTTGTGTTTTATTTGATTCTATTATGTGAGATGGTATAAACAAATTTTTTGAGGAAAATAAGATATTAGAGTAGCAATTGTTCATTTCCTGTTATTTGGTTTTGAATGCTTTCATTCTTTTGAATGACTTTATAGTATTTTGGTATGTTTGATATTAATTTGTGTGAAGATATGCTCAACTATGTCAAAGAAAAGAGACATTATGGAGGCTACTGTTGATGACCGGTTGTCTTGTTGTGAAGTGCTATGTTGCTTTCATTGTTCTGTAATGATTTGTTTTCCTCTGTTCACTTTTGTTTTATTATCTTTAAAATAAAAAAAATAAAAAAAACCGATTTGAATTTTTATTGACATGTATTATCTTACTTTATTAATTTCTTAAATTCATGCACTATAAATAAAAGCAGAAAAATCTTGTCTCCCACAATATTTTAAGTTACCCTGTACATTCTATTTCTCTCCTACTCTGTTAATGTGCCACACTGTTAGAAAATTATGATGTAATATTTATAAGAATCATGTATTACATTTGTTAAATTAAATATTTTAGAATTCTTATAAAATTTCAATTATTAGATCAAATGTTTAAATTAAATAAATAAATTCAATTGTAATCTTCCCAATAATTCCAGTGATAATGGTTTTTTAAATAATTATTGATTTGAGAAAGGGTAATCTTTCTAGAAATCATTTGCTGGTAAGAAGAGAATTAATATCAAATCTATAGTTTTCTTTTTCTGTCTTCTGTGGTGTTTGGTTTAAATCACACTACCTGGCACATGGTTAGATGGAACTTACTAGTCAAAAGATGCCAAAGAATTTTGGGGATGTATGGAATATGGAATATATATGGATGTATGGAATATGTTATATAGGTTTAAAAATGATTTTAAGAGCAAAACAGGAAATGTTACAATCTCATATTTAAAGTTGTATTGCAGAGATACAATGATTAAAAAATAGGATTGTATTGTCACAAAACAAATGTGTGAATCAATGGAACAGATTAGAGGATCCAGAAACATCAGACATATTCAGTCATCTGATCTTTGAAAAAGAAGCAAACTAACATACACTATTTTAAGCTATCTCTTAAAAGCTGTGGAGTATTTGTCCTTCTGTGATTGATTTATTTCACTTAGAATGATGTCATCAAGATTCACTCATGTTGTCACCTATGGCAGAAATTCCTTCTTTTGTAAGAATGAATGATATCACACTGTAAATATATGCCTCATTTTCTTCACTGATTCTGTCAGTGGAGATGGCACTCAAGGTAAGAACCAGAGCTCTCTGGAAAAGAACTGGAGCCATCCTCAGTGACAGCAAGGAACCAAATTCCTCCAGCAATGAGAATAACTGAGTTCATATCAGGAATAGTGTGACAGGCTCCTCCAGGAGAATCAACAGTATACCATTTTGTCCTCCAGTTCTACTTCTTTTTTTTATTTTTCAATTTTTTTCAGTTCTACTTCTTACACTGTGGACAGCCATCATCAGGTGGACCTTCTACACACACAACCACACTGATTTAGTTCTCCTAAGGACTTTAGATATACAATGTGTGGAAAATAAATGTATGAAGATTAACATGATACTACAGTTTTACTTAATCTTTTTGAAAGTATTATCTTTATTACAGAAAGGAGATACTGGTACATGAAAGACAGAAGAGGTTATATAAAACACCTATAATCTTAAATTCAAATACGTTTTATTATGTGTTCATAATGTAGTTTTTTTTAATGCATGTGCATCTTGTCCCCTTGAAATACTTAGGAAAGATAAGCAACCTTATAATAAGTGTAACAACTTGTGACAGAATTCTTGCCTAGATTTAGTATGCAAGAATCAATGTAAGGCATAGGATTGGAAGAAATCATTGATTCCAGCTCTAATGCAGGAAAAGGTTCATGAGACTGGAAAAACTAACACAGAATAAGAAGGACATGAGCGAAACTAAAAGTGAAAGGTTCAAAAGAGTTAGAAAATAACCTGAAGATTTTCTTCTTTTCCTGTGGCCATAGGGTAAAGATGTAAATTCAAATTTCCTTGAAATATTTATCAAATACTAATGTGCTCTAAAACAAATTAAAAATTTATAATCCATGTGTTCATAAAGTTACAAACAAAATTACTAGAGAAGCAACTTGGAATAATGAATAAGGACCAGAGTAAGCATTCTTCCAATATTTTCTATAGGAGTTATGGTAATTCATAAGGAAATGGTAAAAGATATATTCAGATTGCTGCCATTTTGTAGCACATAATGATGAGTGGATTCAACCTCTAATCAACTACTAAAATTTTAAAAATTGGTTAAATATTTCTCTGTTGAGAGTATAAAATTCCAATTCTGATGTGGTCTTGGAAATTAAAAATGAAAACAAAAAAATAAAAACAACATCTTACACCTAACCCTAATCCTAACCCTAAACCTAAACCTGATTTAAACCTCTAAATCTAAGTATAGCAATTGGAGAAACTCATTAGGATAAAAAGACTAGAAGAGTCGATCAAAGGAGACAGTGCTGCACATTTACCTTCCTGAATGAAACACTTTCATATTAGCTGGGCTTTTGTGATAAAAATATAATATCACTTTTACTATTTCCACAAAATTTTTCAATAAGGAGTGGACAACTAAATCATTCTCTATGTTATAGAGCCACATCTTCCAAAATACTTTGCTGAGCACTCTTTTGAATACTAAAATAATTCTTAAAAAAATGTACCCCAAACAAGATGCAGTTCTGCAAGGGTAAGTGTTATTTCTTGCACAAGATGTATTATCAAAAAATGTAGTATGCCTTAAATATATGTAATTTTTAAATCATACTTTAATAATGTTGGAAAAATAAAATGATTTGATTATGTAAATTTGTTACTGAATTTTATATAACAGATATGTTTGATTTTACCAAAATATATAACACTCATTTGCATCTAAAATTCTTGCAAGATAATATGCATTATTGACATATAATTTTATATCAAAATATTTGATAATTACTTATATTTTAGTGCCAAAATATATGGAAAATGACATTGAAGAATAATAAGTTATAATTCACTGGTAGAGTGCCATATAAATAAAAATCATGTTATGGTATTTCTTGTTAGAAAGTTAAAAATGATAAATAAATATAAAGGCCAAGATGAGTAACATGAAGGACCAAAATGATGGCCCAATTAAATATTGAAATTTTTAATGTGAATGAAATGATGAATGGTATAACAAAATTTTTAAAAACTATGAATAAAATGTGTGCAGTATAGTAATTATTCTGTAACATTGTAGAATAAAGTTTTGCTTCCCAATGCCATAAAACCAAACATACTACAGAAAAACTTTAAAAAAGTATTTGTAGAAAATTTTAATATTTCAAAGTGATGCATAAATATTAATTAGGTTAAGGGTTTGTTTTTTTGCATTTTAAAACATTTTATTTAAAGAGGAAAAAAACAGAAGAAAAAAGGGTAGCAACAATACAGAATTCTAAAAGAAAAAAGAAAAAAGAGAAAAAAAGACTAAGAAATCACTAGTTGATAAATTACATATTGTCATCTTGGATGTAGTTGTTCAAGTTACAAAATTAATGGATCCCTAGTAGACATTCAAAGAGTGAGACTGCAAACAGTTCTGCTCAAAGATCCAACAAAGGTTCAGCAATATGGTCATTTTTTTAAACACTCAAATATACATGCAGTTATATCCCTTAGAGCCTTTTCTTTTCCTCTCTTTTTTACAGTAGCAATTACACATTTTGAGTTTTATTACTCTTAAAGTTCTTATCACCTTTACACTAGAGACACAATGTGATATTTATAAATATGATTCTTATTTATTTCACTAATGAGGATAGTTTCAAGTTGTCTCCATTTACTCATGAAGGCCTCAAGATCATTTTTTTATAGCTGAGTAATGATCCATAGTGGAAAAATACCACACCATTTTCATCCACTTGGCAGTTGATGGGCATCTTTGTTGTTTCCAAAATTTAACTATTACAAAATGTGCTGCTATGAACATGGGGCACATATATCACTGTGATATGAACTTTTCAGTTCTGGGAAAATGCCGAGGAGGGGAATAGCTGGATTAAATGGAACTTCCAATCCTAGTCTTCTGAGAATTCCCCATATGGATTTCCATAGGGTTGCAT
The DNA here is from genome assembly GCA_004027455.1 of Hydrochoerus hydrochaeris. Classification (NCBI taxonomy): domain Eukaryota; kingdom Metazoa; phylum Chordata; class Mammalia; order Rodentia; family Hydrochaeridae; genus Hydrochoerus; species Hydrochoerus hydrochaeris. The sequence goes on along the minus strand of PVLA01007350.1, from coordinate 78,486 downwards.
CAGTCTACATTCCCACCAACAGTGGAGCAGTGTTCCTTTTTCCCCACAGCCTGGCCAACATTTGTTATCAGTTGATTTCTTGATGGCAGCTATTCTTTCCAGGGTGAGGTGGAATCTCAATGTTGTCTTAATTTGCATTTCTTGAATGACCAGTGATGGTGGATGTTTTTCATGTATTTATTTGCCATTTGTATATCTTTCTCTGAGAACTGTGTGTTCATCTCAGATGCCCATTTTTGGAGAGGGTCTTTGAATTTGGGGAACTTGATGTTTTTCAATTCTTTATATGTTCTGGATATAAGTCCTTTGTCTGAGAGGTTGCTGGCTAAAATTGTTTCCCACTCTGTGGGTTTTCTTTTTGCTCTGTTGTGATTTACTTTGAAGTGCAGAAACTTTTCAAAAATATGAGATCCCATTTGTTGATTCTTTGGAGTGTTTCCCATGCAGGTTGCATTTTGTTCATGAATTCTCTGCCTACCCCTGTGTCTCCAAGACTTCTACCTACCTTGTCTTCCAGTAGATTTAGTGTTTTTGTTTTAATATTTAGGTCTTTGATACATTTAGACTTTAGTTTTGTGCATGATGATATGCATGGATCTAGTTTTAGTCTTTGGCATGTAGAGAGCCAATTTTTCCAACACCATTTATTAAAAAGGCTATCCTTCTTCCTTCTTCCAATGGACATATTTAGCCACTTTCTGAAATATCAGGTGGCTGAGTGTCTTTGTAGTTGTGCTTGCATCTTCTAATTTGTTCTATTGTTCCTCAAGTCTATTTCTTTGGCAGTACCATGCTGATTTTATCACTGTATCTTTGTAGTATAGATTCAAGTCAGGAATTGGGATGCCTCCTGCCTTGTCTTTGTTGCCCAGAATTGCCTTTGTTATTCTAGGTTTCTTCTGTTTCCATATGAATTTTAGGAGTGCTTTCTCTAGATCTGTGAAGTGTGTTAATGGTATTTTGATTGGAATGGTGTTAAATCTGTATAGCAGTGTGGGGACTATGGCCATTTTCACAATGTTGTTTCTTCTTACCCAAGAGCAAGGAATATCCTTCCATTTTCTAATATTCTCTTCCTTTTTCAGTGTAATATAATTTTCAGCATATGGGTCTTTTACATTTTCAGTTAGGTTAATTCCTAAGCATTTCATTTTTTTAGATGTTATTGTAAAGGGTGATATTTCCATAATTTCTCTCTCAGTGAGTTTTTTGTTTGTGTACAGGAATGCTATTGATTTTTGAGCATTGACTTTGTATCCAGCTACACTGCTGAACTTGTTTATTACCTCTAGTAGTCTTTTAATGCAGATTTTTGGGTCTTCTATATAGAGGATCATGTCATCTGCAAATAGTGATAATTTAAATTCTTCCTTTCCTATCTTTACTCCTTTTATTTATCTCTCTTGTCTGATTGCCCTGGCTAGTGTTTCCAGAACTATGTTGAAAAGGAGTGATGATAGTGGACATCCTTGTCTTGTTCCTGATTTTAAAGTGAAAGCTTTCAATTTTTGTCCATTTAGTATAATGGCTGGCTATTGGTTTGTCACAGATGGCCTTTATAAGTTTGAGGTAGACACCATGTATTCCGAGTTTCTGAAGGGTTTTTATCATGAACATGTGTTGGACTTTGCCAAAAGCTTTTTCTGTGTCTATTGAGATGACCATGTGGTTTTTGTTTTTGGCTCTGTTGATGTGGTGTATTACATTTTTTGATTTGCATATGTTAAAACATCCTTGCATTCCTGGAATGAACCCTACTTGGTCATGATGTATAATCTTCTTGATGATTTGCTGGATTCTATTTGCCAGTATTTTGTTGAGAATCTTTGCATCAATATTCATTAGTGAGATTGTGTTATAGTTCTCTTTTTTGGTTGCATCTTTCTCTGGTTTTGGTATCAGAGTAATTCTTGCCTCCAGGAATGATTTAGGGAGGATTGCTTATGTCTCAATTTCATTGAAGAGTTTAAGGAGTATTGGCATCAAATCTTCTCTAAATTTCTTGTAGAATTCAGCCATGAATCCATCAGGACCTGGGCTTTTCTTTGTTGGTAAGTTTTTAATTACTTTTTCAGTTTCAATAGCTGATGTTGAGTTGTTCAAAATTGCTATATCTTCTTGGATGAGCTTTGGTAGTTCATATGTTTCTAGAAGTCTGTCTATCTCCTCTGTATTTTCCAGTCTTTTGAGTAGAGATTTTCAAAATAGGTATTCATGATCTTTTGAATTTCCATAGGATCTGTAGTAATTTCCTCCTTTTCAGTTCTTATTGCATGAATTTGGGTTTTTTCTTTCTCTTTTCTGTCTTTCTTTCTAGGGGTTGGTCAATTTTGTTTATTCTATCAAATAACCACCTTTTTGATTCATTAATTCTTTCTTTCTTTTTTTTTAGTTTCAATTGCTTTGATTTCTGCTCCAATCCTTACAATTTTGTCTGTTCTATGAGTTTTGGGTTTAGCTTGCTCTTCTTTTTCTAGAAGTTTGAGATACAGCATTAAGTTGTTTATTTGTGCTCATTCTGTTTTATTGATATGACAATTTCTTGGTATATATTTTCCTCTTAAGACCACTTTCATTGTATCCCATAGATTACAGTATGTTGTTTCTATGTTTTGGTTGAATTATAGATATTGCTTTATTTCTTCTTTAATTTCATCTGTATCCCACTGGTTGTTCAAAGGTTGTTATTTAAATTTCATGTATTAATGCAAGCTTTGCAATTTCATTTGCCATTAATTTCCAGTTTCAGTGTGCTATGGTTAGATATTATGCATGGGATGATTTCAATACATTTGCATTTACTTAAGAATGTTTTATGGGATAATATATGGTCTATTTTGGAAAATGTCCCATGCACTGCTGAGAAGAATATGTATTCTGATGTGGTTGGGTGGAACACTCTGTAAAGATCTACTAAGTCCAATTGCTCACAGGTATGATTCAGTTCTGTTATTTCTTTGTTGACTTTTTGTCTAGTTGATCTATCTCTTTGTGACAATGGGCTGTACAGATCCCCTATTATAATTGTGCTCTTGTGTTTTTGGTTTTTCATGTCCATTAGTATCTGCTTTACATAGCTGGGTGCTCCTGTTTTTGGTGCATATATATTCATAATTGTTAGTTCTTCCTCTTGAGTTTTTCCACTAATGAGTATGTAGTGACCTTCTTTATCTCTTTAATCATTTTAGGCTTGAAGTTCACATTGTCTACATTTAGAATAGTTACCCCTGATTTTTTCTGGGTTCCTATTGCATGAAATACTGGTTTCCATACTTTGATGTTTAATCTATGAGTTTCTTTTGGGTGACATGTGTTTCTTGTATGCAGCATATTGTGGGATCATGTTTCTTGATCCATTCTGTCAGTCTATTTCTTTTTATAGGTGAATTGAGGCTATTTACATGTATGTATATCACTGATATGTACTAGCATGTTCCAGTTGTTTGCTTTCTGCTTTTCCCCTTATTTAATTGCTTGTCCCTACCTGATGGTTTCTTTCAGGTTTTTTTTTTTTATTTTACTCGCTATCTTTTCAGAGATTCCTGGTGGGTTACTTTTGGGGTCTTCTATTTCAATATCTCCTGCACTTGCTTCTGGCAGACTAGATATTTGAGACTGCATTTTGCTTTTTCATTTTTCCATTTTCATTCTGCCTGATGTTTTCTGTGTGTAGGAGGGGGTCACCCACACTCTTTTCAGACTCTCCAAGGTCTTACAGTTAGTTGGATGGGGCTTTAATACTGGCCCTATTTACCCACTGTACACCGCTATTTTAGGGGCATACTCACTACACTGGCCCAGTTAATGCACTGTAGTCTGAGGTTTGATGCCTGGGAGCTAAGTTCCAAGTTTTTCTGTGTGCTGGGATTCCGCCAGAATGTGCAGTCAGGGCCAGAGGCTGTTTTATTGCTTGGCATTTGCTGGGCGTGGCCTGGTTAGGCTGCTGTCCCTGTGTGTGACCCAGGGTGGTCTGGGATGCAGCATGTGGTCTTAAAACCTGGGAGCAGACTCAAAGTTCCCCTCTGTCACTGGGATTCTGCCAGACCATGGAGTCAGGGCTGAAAGCTGGAATCTGTGTCCTGCTGGCTGCTTCAAGAGTTTCAGTTATGAGAAAAAGTAGTTTCATAATTATTTTTCTGTGAAATATTAACAATGAAATATGAGGAGGAGCTAAAGATGGCTGATCAGTGAGCAACAAAACAAAGCCTCCTGGGAGAAACAACTCATATACAAGAATGAGAAATTCTGGAAAGACCCTGACAGAGTGAGATGGGTCCTGTTGACAGAGGAAGAAATTAAAAAGTAAAAAAAGCTCATAAAAAATGCAGTCTTAGGGCTACAACTGAAACAGCTAAAGTTACTGGACACGGCATTTTTCACTGCAACCTGCCAAGTTTGTGTTGGCCTGAATTTGCAAATTTGTGCCTGCCAGCAGAGCCACCCAAACTCATTCTTACCTCCACTCACAAGAGCCACAGTTGCCCTGAAGTTGGGGGTTGGTTAGGCCAATGGAGAGTGGAGCCAGCAAAGGGACCTTCATTAACCCATGGTTAGTGCTGGGAATGAGAATCCCCCCACAGGAAGGGTGTGACCAAATGGGCAACATGTTGGAATTGGGCAGGAGGAGCCTGAACTGGGAGCAACAGTGACTTCATTTGGTTGCTTCCTTCCTAGAGCAGATTTGTGGGGTTTGCTTGGACTAGGTCATGCCCCTGGCTGGGACCCAATGACCCATCCCAAATTGATTCCCCGCACATAGCATGCACTAACCTGGTGAAGACCCCTGATGTTTGGCTGGCCTGGTTGGGAGGGGCCAGCATATGTAGCCAATGCTTACACCTCAGTGACACAGGAGAGGGTAGAGTTCCCTCACCAGCATGCTTCAGAGGAACCATGGCTGAAAGGGAAGGGGGCTGGGACCTCCACTGTACACCTGTGTGGAGGAAGCCAGGACCATGGCAGGAGAGAGAGGCAAGAAGAGGCCCCCAGCCCAGAATGCTGAGAGCCCTGATCCAAGAGAGGAAAAAACAAGGAACACTGAGGGTGGCAAACGTGCAACATCAGACCTGGCTATGGTAGACATTAAGAGATATCTTCAGGACCTTGTAGATGAGCTCAAAAATTGAAATATTAAATCAGGTAAAGCAAGATATGAGTAGAGTAATAAAAGAAATGCTAAGCATCTCTCAGGAAGACATAGATGGAAGTAGGGAGGAACACAGAAAAGGACAGAAACATTTGATAAAGAATATAAAGAAAATATAGAATACATGAAGAAGATTCAAAGAGATTACCCAGAAATTAAAAACTCCTTTGAAAGCTGGCAAAACTCCTTAAAGGAAACTAAGGATATCCTGTTAAAACTTGAAGACAAATTTGCAATATGTGATCACAAAAGGAAAGATTTCTTAAAAATAACAAGGAAACAGGCAGTAACAATACAAAGGCTAGAAGTTGACAAGAGAATCTATAATTTAAGAATAAGAAGAGTGAACAGGCCCTGCCACTGGGAAATTAGCAGAAGCCTGCATCAGGAGTAGGCTGCCCAGAACCCCCAGCATGGGCCCGCCCTGCCACCTGGAACTTAGTGGAAGCCTGAATCAGTGGTAGGCTGGCTGTAACCTCCCAAGTGGGCCAGCCCTGTCACCGGGAACTTAGTGGAAGCCTGCATCAGAGGTAAGCTGTCCAGAACCTCCACCATGGGCCCGCCCTGCCACCTGGAACTCAGTGCAAGCCTGCCTCAGGGGTAAGCTACCCGGAACCTCCCCTGTGGGCCTGCCCTGCCACCAGGAACATTAAAGAGGCCCGCACAAGACTGAAAACTGCCCTGGACTGCTACAGATGGGCCCACACCCTCTCACCTGGAACATCAGAAGATCTCAGCTATATCCAGTTAGTGTGAGAAAATTTGGAACTTTGCTCCCAGGTGGTGAACTTTGGACTACACTGGATGGACTGTATCAACGTAGTGAGTATAACCCTAAAATAGAGGTGTACAGGGGATAAATAGGGCCAATAGTAAACCCCCTTCCAACTAACTGTATGACTTTGTTGTGTCTGAAAAGAGTGTGTGTGATCCCCTCCTACACATAGAAAACACCAGGCAGGGTGAAAATGACAAAACAAAAAAGCAAAATGCAGTCTCAGACATATAGTTCACCAGAAGCAAGTACAGGAGACATTGAAATAGAGGACCCCAAAAGTAACACACCAGGAATCTCTGAAAAGATAGCCAGTGAAATAAAAAAAACCCAACTGCACCAGGCTATAGAGGAAATCAAATTAGAAGTAGTCTCCCATTTAAATATATAGAAATAACAACTTTGGTAAAGGAGTTGTTGAATGCAGCTAAAGAAGAACTAGAGAAAAAAGTACATGAGCATGGGAAACTGATTGAAACTTTGAATTAACAATATAGAAAACAAGCAGAATTCATGAAACAAACTCAAAGAGACATCCAAGAAACAAAAACCTCCACTGAAAGCATGCAAAACTGCCTAAAGGAAACTGAGGATAGGATTTTGGACCTTGAGGACAGGATCACAGTTAGTGATCAGGAAAGGATAGAACTTTTAAAAATAACAAAGCAGCATGAAATGAAAATCCAGAAGCTTCATGATGATGCCAAGAGCAACAATATAAGAATAATAGGCATTAGTGAAGATACAGGAGTCCAGGCAAATGACATACGTAAAGTATTTACAGAAATAATAGCAGAAATTTTCCCAAACATGGGGAAAGAATCTGATATGCAGATAAGTGAGGCATAAAGAATACCAAACAGTCACAATCAACATAAATCCACACCCAGACACATAATAATTAAGATCTCAGACATACAGCATAAAAACAGAATATTAAAAGCTGTCAGAGAAAAGACACAACTCACCTATCAGGGAAAGCCCATTAGAAATACAGCAAACTTTTCAGCACAAACTCTCAAGTCAAGAAGAGCTTGGAGTGAGATATTTCAAGCCCTGAAAGAGAACAACCTTCAATGCAGACTGATGTACCTAGCAAAACTTTCATTCAAATTTAATGGAGAAACAAGATACTTCCATGACAAAGAACAACTGAAGAAATTCATGCCCACAAAACCAACCCTAGAAAAAGTACTGAAAGACATACTAGACAGAGATAAAAATGACCATAATCCCCAAAACAACAACAGAAAGAAACCACCAGGTAGGATAAGCAATTAAATAAGAGGAAAAGCAGAAAGAAACAATTGGAACATAGCATGGCAAAGTTGCGCCAGTACATGTCAGTGATCTCCATAAATATAAATGGCCTCAATTCACCTATAAAAAGAAATAGATTGACAGAATGGATCAAGAAACAGGATCCCACAATATGCTGCATACAAGAAACATATCTCACCCAAAAGGAAATTCATAGATTAAAAGTCAAAGGATGGAAAACAGTATTCCATGCAACAGGAACCCAGAAAAAAGCAGGGGTAGCTATTCTATTTGCAGGCAATGTGAACTTCAAACCTAAAATGATTAAAAGAGATAGAGAAGGTCACTACATACTTATTAGTGGCAAAATTCAAGAAGAAGAACTAGCATTTAAAATATATATGCACCAAATACAGGAGCACCCAACTACATAACACTGATACTAATGGACATGAAAAACAAAATACACAAGAACACAGTTATAACAGGAGATCTTAACAGCCCATTGTCACAAAGATAAATCAACTAGACAAAAAGTCAGCAACATCTAAAAAATGAAATACTTAGGAGTCAACCTAACTAAAAATGTAAAAGACCTACATGCTGAAAATTATACTATGTTGAAAAAGGAGATTGAAGAGGATATTAGAAAATGGAAGGACATTCCTTGCTCTTGGTTAGGAAGAACCAACATTGTGAAAATGGCTATGCTCCCAAAACTGTTATATAGATTTAATGCAATCCCAATCAAAATACCATTGACATACCTCACAAATCTAGAGAACACACTACTCAAATTCATTTGGAAACAGAAGAAACCTAGAACAGCAAAGGCAATTCTGGGCAACAAATCAAGGCAGGAGGCATCTCAATTCCTGACTTGAAACAGTACGATAAAGCCACAGTGATCAAATCAGCTTGGCACTGGCAAAGAAATAGACCTGAGGATCAATGGAACAGATTAGAAGATGCAAGCACAACTACAAAGACACTCAGCCACCTGATATTTGAGAAAGGGGCTAAATATGTCCGCTGGAAGAAGGATAATCTCTTTAATAAATGGCAGTTGAAAAATTGGCTCTCTACATGTGGAAGACTGAAACTAGATCCATGCATATCACCATGCACAAAACTAAAGTCTAAATGGATCAAAGACCTCAATATTAAAACAGAAACACTAAACATACTGGAAGACAAGGTAGGTAGAAGTCTTGGAGACATAGGGGTAGGCAGAGAATTCATGAACTAAATGCAAACTGCATGGGAAACACTTCAAAGAATCAACAAATGGGATCTCACATTATTGAAAAGTTTCTGCACTTCAAAGGAAATCACCAGCAGAGTGAAAAGAAAACCCACAGAGTGGGAAAGAATTTTAGCCAGCAACCCCTCAGACAAAGGACTTGTGTACAGAATATATAAAGAATTGAAAAACATCAAGCCCCCAAATTCAAAGACCATCTCCAACAATGGGCATCTGAGATGAACACACAGTTCTCAGAGAAAGATATACAAATGGCAAATAAATACATGAAGAAGTGTTCACCATCACTGGTCATTTGAGAAATGCAAATGAAAACAGCATTGGGATTCCACCTCACTCAGGAAAGAACAGCTGCCATCAAGAAATCAACTGATAACAAATGTTGTCGAGGCTGCAGGGAAAAAGGAACACTGCTCAACTGTTGGTGGGAATGTAGACTGGTGAAACCATTATGGAAATCCATATGGAGAATTCTCAGAAGACTAGGATTGGAAGTTCCATTCAATCCAGCTATCCCCCTCCTGGGTATTTTCCCCAATGAACTGAAAAGTTCATACCACAGTGATATATGTGCACCCATGTTCATAGCTGCACAATTTGTGATAGCTAAATCCTGGAAACAGCCATGATGCCCATCAACTGCAGAGTGGATGAAAAAGATGTGGCATTTTTATACTATGGAATATTACTCAGCTATAAAAAAGATCATCTTGAGGCATTCATAGGCAAATGGAAACAACTTGAGACTATCCTCATTAGTGAAATAAATAAGTATCATATTTATAAGTATCATATTGTTTCTGTAGTGTAAAAAGTAAATAAGAACTACAAGTGTAATAAAACCAAAATGTGTAATTGCTATTGTAAAAAAGAGAGGAAAAGAAAGTACTCTAAGAGATATAACTGCATGTAAATTTGAGTGTGTAAAATAGATGACCATATTGCTGAATCTTTGAGCAAAATTTTTGTAGTCTGACTGTTTGAATATTTACTATGTACCCTTTAGCTTTGTAACTTGAACAACTACATCCAGGATGATGGTATGTAATTTATAAATTACTGATTTCTTAGTGGGGCTTATTCTCATTCTCCTTTTTTGTTCTTTCTTTTAGAATTCTGTATTGTTGCTACCCTTTTTTCTGTTTTTTTCTTCTTTTTAAATCAAATTTTAAAAATGTATAATTGCTATTGTAAAAAAAGAGGAAATAGGAAGTGCTATAAAAGATATAGCTGCATATATGTTTAGATGTGTGGGATAGATGCCCATATTTCTAGGTTCCGGTTGTGATTGTTGAACAGATCTTTTTGCACTCTCTCTGCTTTAGTGTTCACTTTGTGTGTTTTAATTTTGTAACTTGAATAACTATTTCTAAAAACAATGTGTAATGTATCAACTAGTGATTTCTTACTGTATCTTTTCTTGAAATTCTGTAATATTTCTACCTTTTTCCTGTTTTTTCTCTTTAAATAAAAAATGTATAATTGCTATTGTAAAAAAGAGAAAATAGGAAGTGCTATAAAATATATAACTGCATGTATATTTATGTGTGCAGGATTGTTACCCATATTTCTTAGTTCTTGTTTGATTGTTGAACAGATCTGTTTGCAGTCTCACTGCTTGAGTGTCCATTTTGTGTGCTTTAATTCTGTAACTTGAACAAGTATTTCTAAAAGAGCAATATGTAATTTATAAGCTAGTGATTTCTTACTGTTTGTTTTTTTTTGAAATTCTGTAATATTTCTCTCCTTTTTCTGGTTTATCCCTTTAAATAAAAAAAATAAAGGTAGAAGTTAAGGAGATAGGGCGAGATTGAGGACAAGAGAGGCAATTCACTGAGAATCAGACAAATTATTAGGAACATTAAAGATGTGTAACAAGAATTTTTCAAAGAAAATACTTTTCCTTATCTGACAGATATGCACTTTTTTAGTTTTTTGTAAAAAATCAGTAAAGATTATCCTTCTCACAAACATAAAGAGATAAAATACTTTGACTAAATTTTTACTCAAAGTTATCATATGAATATGTTGTCTTTCAAATTTTTCAAGTCTTTTTAAAAAAAGTTAATAAAATGTTTAGTCCATTCCCAGTAATCAATACCTTTCAAAAAATGATTGTTGTACATTATGTTTACAGAGCTTTTTTAGAAAACAGAAAATTGCTCACTTTGGATTAAAAAGAAGCAAATGAAAAAATTTTCATGTGTAGCAAAAATTTTCACTTTTGTACATAGTATAGTAAATCAATTTCAATGTTTCTCTTGATGTGCATCAATTATAAACTCAACAAGTTCAATTCTATGATATTGTCCTATGAATCAAGTAATGCTTGTTCATTCTTATCTATTTTTTAATCTGTCTCTCTTTCATGTTCTCTTATCCTTTAATCAAGTTAAAGATTAGTACATTTAGAATTAAATATGCACCTGTTTTATATAAACATAAGGTTAAATGAATATGAAATTTATGTTACATATATAAACATATGTTACATGAAAATTGTAATTCTATGAGATGTGCTATTAGTATTTTGATTGGAATTGCACTAATTCTAACAGTTTTGAAAGTATGGCCATTTTCACTATATTGGTTCTACCTATCTAAGAACAGGGAATGTTTTCCCATTTTCTGGTATCCTCTTTGATTTCATTTTTCAGGGCATTGTAGCTTTCAGTGTAAAGATCTTTGACTTCACTGGATCAATTCCTGAAAATTTCATTTTCTTGATGCTATTGTAAAAGTCTTGCTACTCTAATTTTTCTCAGTGAGATTGTTATTCAAATAATGGAATGCTATTAACTTTTGAGTGTTGACTTTGTACCCTGCTATGCTACTGAATTTGGTTATTAACCCTAAGAGTCTTCTGGGGAGTTTATGGAGTCTTCTAGAGAATGATGTAGTCAGCAAATAATGATAACTTAAATTCTTCCTTTCCTGTCCATATTCCTTTTATTTCTTTCTCTAATTGCTCTGGCTACTGTTTCCAGAATTATATTGAATAAGAGTGGTAAAAATGGACAACCTATTTTGTTCCTCTACCAAAAGACTTCTAGAACACCTCAGGGTGAGAACCATCAGCATTTCCTGAGATCTGCATCATGTTGGAACTTAGGGTGCTGGGAAACCAAGCAGCCAGATCACCACATTGGTAAGTGGCTGTGGCCCTGCAAACCATGGCTAGCCCAGGGCAAGAACCATCAGTGTCTCCTGAGATCTGCACCATGTTGGAACTTGGTGCTGGGAAACCAAGCAGCTAGCTCACCAACCTGGCAAGTGGTTGTGGCCCTGCAAACCACGGCTGCCCCAGGGCAAGAACCATCAGCATCTCCTGAAGGCTGCATCATGTTGGAACTTAGGGAACTCAGAAACCAAGCAGCCAGCTTACCATATTGGTAAGTGGTTGTGGCCTGGCAAGCCATGGCTGCCCCAGGGTGAGAACCACCAATGTCTCCTGAGATCCATGCCATGTTGGAACTTAGGGCACTGGGAAACTGAGCAACCAGTTCACCTCCCTGGTAAGTGGCTGTGAGCTTACCGGTGCATGGGCTGAAATTCAAACATCCATATTCCCCTCCCCCGCATTAGCAAGTGGGAGCCAGAGATCTGAGCATCTCTTGAGAGGTTGACTACATGCAATATAGCAAATAAGGGGGATTTCCTTCTACCATCTCTTTGAAGGCAAATATTTTTATCATTGTTTTGCTTTGTTTTGATTAATGGTGTTCCTCTATTCAATATTCTGTTTTGATAAGTTCTATAATGTTCTTTGTTTCCTTTGATTTTGCTATTCTGATTGAAAGAACAGCTATTGTGAAGAAAATGAGATATACTATGGTACCTATTACTGTTATCCTGGTGACCTACTGTGAAGTTCAGTACCAATTTCACTACACTGTCTCAATTGGCTTTTTTCCATCTTATTCTATGGTATTTTACTACTTTAAAAATAAAATAAATAAAATAAAATAAAAAAGAAAAAAAACTCAAAGACCTCTAGATTTCATAAATAAATTTAAAAATATCAACCCCTCCCCAAATTTAAAGATCCTGTCCAAAAATAGGCATCTGCAATTAATAGACACTTCTCAGATGATGAAGGACAAAGAACAAACAAATATATGAAAAGGTGTTCAACATCACTGGTCATTCAAGAAACTCAAATTAAAACAACACAAGCCAGGTGTGGTGGTGCATACCTGTAATCCCAGAACTGAAAGAGGCTAAAATAGGAAGATCACCATAAGTTTGAGGATAGCCTGTGTTACATAGTGAATTTGAAACCAGCATAAACTACAAAGTGAGATTTTGTCTAAAAATTAAAAACAAAAACAAAAAAACAAAAGTAAAGAAAACAAAAAGCAATCAACCAACAAAACAAACAGAAATACCAGTGAGATTCCATCTCACTCCAGAAAGACTGGCCATCATCAAGAAATCAACCAATAATAAATACTGGTGAGACTGTGAGGAAAAAGGGACCCTTCTTCAGTGTTGGTGTAAGTGTAAATTGGTACAACCAGTATGGAAATCATCATGGAGATTCAAAAAAAAAAAAGGAAAAGAAAACTAAAATTAGAGGTTCCATTTGATCCAGATATCCTCCTTCTAGGTATCTTCTTGAAAGAGTTAAAAGCATCATTCCACAGTGATATAACAGTACTAGGTAGATAGGACCATAAGTCATAATATAGGTCTTAGAGACAACTGAAATGCCCATAAATAGATGAATATATAAGGAAAATATGTTATTTATATACAATAGTGTACCATTGTACCATAAAGAAGGGTAAATTTGAGTCACTTTTATGTAAATGAATGTACCTCAAGCCCTTATTTTTTTAAAAAAATAATTTTATTGGTACAATTTAGATATACATAAATATTACATTCATCATAGGGAGCTTGTACCTGTACGTGATATTTTATTTCTTCTTTTTACCCATGTATTCCTCTCTTTTTGACTGCTCATTTTTTCCTTATTTACAAGGCTTAATTTCTATTTTCTTCTATTTTTTGATCCCTCCCATTACCCTTTCCATTTGTAATTTTTTTTCCTACTTTACAGTACCTATGATACATTTTGGTTCTTATTTACACTTTCAGTTTCTCAGAACAGACAGACAATTTGATATTATCACATACATGTCTGATTTATTTCACTTAAGAATAATGATCTCTATGTCCATTTAGTTATTAATGTTTTAAATGTGTCATAATGGCTGAGTAATGCTCTGTTGTATTAAAAACCATATTTTTTATCCATTTATCAGTTGTTGGGCATTTGGGTTGTTTCCAAGATTTAGGTATTACACATGCTGCTATAAAAATGGCTGGACATATATCACTGTGGTATGTTTTTAATTCTTTTAGGAAGATACCAAGAAGTGGAATAGCTGGGTTGAATGGGATCTCTAGTCCTAGGTTTTTTGAGGAATCTGCACACTGACTTCCACAGTAGTTGCACAGTCTGTATTCTCACCAACAGTGGAGAAGAGTTCCTATTTCCCCACAGTCCCTCCAGCATTTTTTATTACTTGATTTGTGGATGATACTGTTCTTTCTGGAGTGAGATGAAATCTCAGTGTTTTAGTTTGCATCTCTTGAATGACTAGTGCTGTGGAAAATTTTTCTCATCTATGTCTTTACCCTCATAATCCTTTTGAGAAATGTCTTTTTATTTCAGATGCCCATTTTTTAATTGGATCTTTAAATTTGGGTGGTCTGATTCTTTTTCACTTCTTTATATGTTCTAGATATTAGTCCTTTGTCTGAAAAACAGCCGGTTAAGATTTTTTCCAACTTTGTTGGTTATCTTTCCATTCTGATTATTTTTTTCTGTGTGAAAGCCTTTTAAGAAGTTGGGATTCTACTTGTTTATTTTTTGTAGTATTTCCTATGTAGTTGGAGTTCATAAAGTCCTTGCTTACACTCATGTCTTCAAGAGTTCTATCCACTTTCTCTTCCAGAAGATTTAATGTTTCAGTTTTAATATTTAGATCTTTGAACCATTTTGATTTTAGATTAGTACATAGTGACAGACTTGGGTCTAGCTCTACTGTTTGGCATGTGGAAAAACAGTTTTTCCACCATCATTTATTACAGAAGCTATATTTCTTCAAAGAGCATTTGGCCACTTTGTCAAAGATAAGATAGCTGAGTGTGTTTGAAGTTGTTTGTCTTTCTTGTATTCTGTTTCACTGATGCTCAGGTCTATTTTTTTTTTCTCCAGTACCATGGTGTTTTTAATAACATTAGCTTTGTAGTGCAAAGTGAAGTCAGGGATTGTGATGCTCCTGTTTTGCCTTTGCTGGTCAGAATTATCTTTGCTATTCTAGATCTCTTTAGTTTCCAAATGAATTTTAGGAATATTTTCCCTAGTTCTGTGAGGTATGCTAATGATATTAAATCTGCATAACAATTTTGGGAGTATAGCTATCTTTACTATGTTGGCTCTTCCCAACCAAAAGCAAGGGATATATTTTCATTTTCTGATACCCTGTTTTAAATTATTTGTTTTTTATATTTTGAAATGGGATGTTAACAGATTACTCAAATTGGACTCAAATTCATGATCTAACCTGGATGGCTTTTCTTTTTTTTTTCCTTCACTTTTTGGTAACTGGGGATTGAATTCACAATCTCGTGCTTGCCAGGCAGGCGCTTATGCTACTAAGCTAAATCCCCAGCCTCTGATATCCTCTTAGATCTCATCTGTTCTGATCCTGTCATGTAACTTAAAGCATATTAAGAAGGAACACAGAGAACATATGTTGGAAGTAGGAAGAAACTGATGAAGTGGTAAGGGCAACAAGGGAGGGGGTTTTGGGGAGGGGAGTAAGGAACAGGGATTTTAAAAATGAGCCAATGGAAAGAAAAAATGGAAATAAAGATTTTGTGAATGAGGAGGGAAAGTGTGGAAGGGAGGAGAGGTGGATGCAAAGAAAATTAAGACATATTATATAGAGGTACAAATCACTTAAGAAGAATGTGATCATTTTGTATGGCAGGAATGTACTGATAAAAATAACAAATAAAATTTTTGAGAAGAAAATTATTATTTCTAGTAATAAAATTTATAACTGCCAATGTTGAAAATGTAGACACACATAGGTTAAAAGTTATATAAGACCAGATTTTCAAATATTTATGTAGTATATAACTATACATCCAGTGTCATATGCATAGCTATAAGCAATAAATTTGTAAAAGTAAGTGATACATGAAAGCAGTCAGAAGCAATAAATGCAAATATTACTATGACATTCAACATAAGGCACAGAAAAAAATTTCTGAAATGTAACAGATTAATAAGGGATAAAATTCCTCATATTTTTAAAATACTGTCCATTTCAGAACACACTATAAATCATACTGAAAAATCAAAAGTACATTTTTTACCACCTCATTATGGTATATTCAAAAATATGGTATATTGTTGTATATTTTCTTGGATTGCCAAAATCCAGGATATATAAGTAAACTAAAGTTACTGAAGAAATTTTCAATCCTGAATTTCTGGGAGAAAAACCTGTACTCATTTAACTATGGAAGAAAGAAATTCTGAGTCAAACATTACATATTCATGTCATTTGCTTATATATTTGCCTAATTTACATTAATAATGATTATACTGTCCTGTAAGTATCAATGTCAATGATTTATCTGTATCTTTAAATGATGTTCTCTTTGGTACTCTTTATTTAATCAATTCCCCTGAGTTAATAAGACACAGATAAAGTAAGTCCAGGTTCATTGATGTAACATACATAAGATTAAATATTCCTTATTTCTATTGTTCAGATCAACATTTGCAGTAAAATACAATATGTTCTTATGCCAAAGAAAACATTACTTAGATTTCATGGTTGCATAAACAGAGAAATGCAAAATATTCCTTTCTGTGACAAAGGAAAAGCAAACAGCAATTATAATATTATAAAATTTTCCAACTACTTTACAGTAACAAGAATTAAGAATGAATCAAATATTATTAGTCTCTAAGGAAAGAAACATACTTCCAGAGATCTGCAAAAAAGTTCAATCACCACATTTGTTTTCAGAGTACAAAAAAGAAAAAAAACCAATTGGTGAAACAAAAACAAATTTCCTATGGTGAAATTATTTGAATATTTAAGAAAGCTAGATGGTAGGATTCCAGAGTTGATTACTAAGAAGTAAGTAGTTTATTATTCTTTAATTTAATGCCTATTTCACTTTATTTAAACCCTTTAAGATATTATTTGTACATATACTATGTATTTTCTACTCTTTTATTATTAAAAAATGGTAAACATTTTATTGCTAAAAAATTAATGAAACTCAATGCCAGCATAAGTCTTTAATTGTTCCTTGTACTGCTTAAATTTAAATGTTATACTTTGATAGAACACTGCTAAAAGACATCGTTTATAAGAAAGAATATCTGCTTCCAAGTACATGTTATATTTACCTTCTTCTGGATCATATACTGTAGCAATGTTTTAAAAAATGAATTGTGCATTTTATGAATTTAAATGTTTGTAGGCAGTGACTGATTTTAACAAAAGACTTTTTTTCTTTCTTTTTCTTCTGGGCTTAAGTAGAAAAGTAGAGAAAATTTATATAGCTAGGGGGATTAGACCATTAACCAAACACTCATGTAGGAAATTTAGGAGAGAATGACAGCACAATATTTCCATGAATAAATAAGCATGAAACTTCTGAAGTGAGATGATTGCTACAACGGCTGATTAAAATATGATTTAAAATATGACAGTTTCCTAAAATAAGTGGTGTAGTACTCAGACAATAATTTAACCTGATGCACCACCATCTTGTTCTGTATGCACCATTTTAAAATAAGTTTCTGTTTCTTGCATAAGTTTCTGTTTCTTGCTCAAAGAGATGTTTCCTTTTCCCCAAACTGATGCTCACTCGTGAACAACCAATCAGCTCTTCCTCTCCTATGACCTCGCCCTCCCCATACTCACTATAAAGACAGCTTCCCTTAGTTGTGAGGCGCGCAGTCTCAGAATCGATCCATAGAGACCGCGTCGCGAGGCTTGGCAATAAAACTCCTTTGCCCTTGATCAGTCAGCTTCTTGGTTTTCAATTTTGTAAGTGAGCTATTACAAGTGGCACTGAGGTTTGACAATATACAATACTAAGATGTAATAAACTCTGTAAGCTTTCCAATTTGATATTTAGGCTGTGCTATATTCTTATTACTTTTTATGATATTGAGTAAAGGAATAAAATCCAGTCATGATATTTTCATGTTTTAATTAGATTCTGAATATTTTACAAATAATTAGATGCTTGATTTTAAAGGGACGTCAGAAGAAATGGGTTTTATTTATGTGTCAGCACCAGAATGTTGTGTCTACAGTTTAAAATAGCATGATGTCAGTGAAGAGAGAGCGGTGTTTGAATTCAGGTATAGAATGTAAATGTAACATGGAAATTCAAGAGGGTTATTGATGAAGAACATGAGTTTTAAATTTATTTTATAGGTAATTGATCCTTTTAAATATTTTAAGTATATTATACCCTATCCTTAACTTCTGATATTTTTTATATTATAGAGTGAAGAACATTTTATGTTTTAAATGGGAGAAAAAGGATTGGAAATGAAAAATCACATGGTACCCTTGGAATTCATTCTACTAGGGCTATCAGATGACCCAAGCTTCAGATCATGATTTTTCTCTTTCTAATTATCACATACATATTGAGCATTGCTGTAAATTTGACCATTATCACTCTGTCTTTAGTGGACTCCCATCTGCAAACACCTATATATTTCTTTCTCAGGAACTTCTCTGTTTTAGAAATAACCTTTACAACTGTGAGTATTCCTAGATTTCTAAGCACAATTATCACCAGAGATAAAAATATTTCCTACAATAGTTGCACAGCTCAGTTGTTTTTTTTTTTCATTTTCTTGGGCATCACTGAATTTTACCTTCTGACTGCTATGTCCTATGATCGCTATGTAGCCATATGCAAACCCCTGAATTATCAACAATCATGAACAAGAAAGTTTGCATATTGCTGTTTTCTTGTACTTGGCTCGCAGGATTCCTAAACATCTTTCCACCAGTCATTCTTTTTCCCCAGTTAGATTACTGTGGCTCCAATGTCACTGATCACTTTGCCTGTGACTATTTTTCCCTTACTTCAATTATCCTGTTCAGACACGTGGCTTCTAGAAGTGATTGGCTTTTACTCTACTATAGTGATTCTGCTTTTCACTTTGGCATTAATAATTCTATCATACATGTTCATTGTTAGGTCAGTTTTGAAACTCCCTTCTGCCAGTCAAAGGAAAAAGGCATTTTCTACATACTCCTCTTACATGATTATCATTTCTATCTCATATGGAGGCTGTATATTCATGTATGCTAATCCCTCTGCAAAAGAAAAAAGCATCTTTGACCAAAGGTGTAGCTATCCTTAATACTTCTGTAGCTCCAATGATGAATCCATTTATATACACCCTGAGGAACCAACAAGTACAACAAGCTCTTAAGGATACCATTCAAAAGGTTACATTTTTTTTCTGGTAAATGAAAGTATGAGTAGCATTAACTAAATAAGTCCTTGTAAATATTGTTTATTGTACATTCTTTCTCAAAACTTTCTTCATACAGTTATTCATTCCTCCACTCCATTTCTTCAGTATCCTTAATAAATTTGGTAAAGCTGAATACTACTGAAGAGCTATTTCAATATTTTATTTAAAATTATTTGGATGAAGTAGAAAATGTACTCTAAATAGAATAACTTTTAATAGGAGTATTTTGCTTTGGATGAGACATGGGACCTTTAGCTTGATAAAAAGAAAGTCAAAACAAATGTGGATTTTGGAAAGTTTCACTTACCAAGCAATAGAGTGAACGTTAAAATTTGTTTCAAGTTTATATGTTTGTGTGATCAGCTAACTATAACCATTGAGGAATTGGGAAAAATATATAAATATCCTCTTAAATATTTGAAAACACTATAACTTCTTATGCATTCTTATTTTTTGTAAGGTATACAAACAATAATTATGCATTGAGTAGTAATAATAATAAGAGATAAAAAGTAAAATAAAGTTTTGAATGATTATTATATTTGAGATTTATTTTCATTATTTTCTCTATGTTAGCTCACTCCATTCAACTTTTTGAAGTATCTACATAATCTACAGTTGTCAGAGATTTTTTACGGTAGATTATGTAACTCCAAAATTATGCATATAAAAAGCAGAGACTACAAAACATACAACATATCAAGAAAATTCATGAATTTATGATATGGTCTTGTTTTTAAATGTTCGGATAACTGACTTTTAATCTGAGGGTTTATGACTGACCAGATGTTTTTATAGCAAGTGAGAAAAATTATTTGTTATGATAACTTTCTACACACTGTCCATATGCAAATCATATGCAAATGTATTTCTATAAAGCCCCTTAGCTTACTTATAGCTTACAGATGAAAGAGCAGAATGAATCAAGGTGGAGAGTACAATACTTCAGGGATTATAAATGTAGAAATGAGGTGGATGCCAAAGTCTATTTTTTCTATGCATTGAAACTCAGACTCATAAAAGTTACCATACACTGGTTTTCATTTGTAATAACTTATTAATAGAAGTTCATACTAAATATGGAAATTTTTAAAGGACTTTCTAAAATATGAGTTATTTACTCAGGTTATATATAATTATTTTATGACAGCACTTGGGGGTTTTGTGATGAAGAAGTATAATTTTTGCCCTACATTTCTAAAATCATTATGAAGATAAACAGGCAGATAAGGTTATCACAGGCAATGATAGAACATCAGTTTTCCTACCTTATGTTCTAACAGAATTAAAATCAATCTCATACCAATTGTTAAATGTAGATTCATCTTAGTCCAATCAAAAGCACATGATAAATCTTCTCTACTTTGGATATTGATTTAATTTTCACTCTTATTATCATTTTAATTTCCTAATATGCCATAAGGAATCACATTATTTCCTGATTAAAAAGAATTACCGGAAATAAGATTATTATGTCTCCAAACAATGACAAAAATCTTCATTAAGTAGCTCTGGCTCCAATTTGTAATATGAATCATGAATTGACTTAATCCATTTGACTTGTGAACTATTTCATATATATTATTTTCGCAGACCTGTTTGAAAAATGTTACATCAGCACCTATAATCATGAAAAAGTTTACAAGAGTCTTGACAGAATTCAAAGAGAGACCAAACAGTTGAAGAAACATTTCTCAGTTTAAATCCAGGAAACACATAGGTTTATCTTCTTCCAGTACAAGCCCAAACATGAAATCCATTACGATATATAATGAACAATATATAACAAGCAGTCTAAAGTAATCTCTTATAAATAATACTATGCATGCACTACTTTTTTTTACCCAGTATCTACATGTGGATATTGACAGTTCCTTGAAGCAAAATAATAACCTCCACGTATAAGTCCTACCTAACATAAATTTATGGACATTCATTCAGACGATATACTAACAATACGTTTAAAGCAATTGGGTTTTAAGTGCAGGTACTAGGTATTTGAGATTGTAGCATAATACCATCTCCACTCTATAGGATTGAAGGACACACTTAAAAACTTGATATTTAAATATAGATTTAAATTTTACAAAAATGTATACCAAATATTACTATCAATGTAAAAGATGGGATGGTTCACATCTATAGTATCCAGGAAGAAATTTCAGTAAATATAATTAAATTGATATTTTTGAAAAAGATAAGCATGATTACAAAAGGTATAATTGAAAAAATATGAAATTAAATATGTACTAAAAATATACACAGTGACTTTTTATGTTTTCTATGAAAGAACTAATTTAGTGATTCAGTTTAAAAGTGAATCAAAATAATTGGCTGTAAAGCCATTGTTCTCTTTATGTAAATATATTTTAACCTATGCCAGTGATGTAAAATATTTATTCAAAAAGTTGAACTTCTCTCTTTTTCCATATATTTCTCAGAACTTTTACAATGACTCTCTATAGAGTAAATTTCTATCCTTTATTCTTATTAAGCTACCAGTTGTCTCTCTATGGCCAGATTTCTGTGGATATTAACTTTTGATGCTTTAATTAAAATGCTTTCAAATAAATAATAATGAAGTCTCATAGTGATTCTCAATGTTATGATTAACATTGAGTTGAGTTAAGTGAAGCTTTCAGTACTCATATATTATTGGCTTCCCCCAAGAGGGCTTTCAAGTGTAAGCACTAGTTTTTGTACTCCTTTAGTCACTCTAAATATTTAGGAGGCACAGTTTGTATGACCTTTGCAAAGCTGCTAAACTCTCAGTGAGTCAGTTTCTTCACATAAAATTTAGAAGTAATTTTGTCAGAGGGTAAATATATTTTTTTGGATGAAACTAGAATATTGATTACAAATATTATACTAACTTTCAAGTGCTTAGTAATGCATACTCATTATTTTAGAAAATGCCAGTTTTGATTTAATGACATTTTCACACAAAATTCATGTAAAATTTGCTAAAAAATAATTCCACTGTATGCAGCTCAATATCATTAATGAGAAAATTGTCTTTATAGTGCTTCAATTACATAGTCCCTTAATTACAATTGAAGCACCTCAGTTTTTTTTTATTTCTAAATAGGGATTATAGAAAATTATACTTAATTGATGTAAATTATGTTTATCTTTTGAGGAATAAAATTTAAAGCATTTTATATATGTCCTCAATTTTATCTTCCAAAATCCTTAAAATATGCCTAAATGTAGAGACTATAAACACTAAATTTAAAACATGTAACTTGATGATGTGAATTCTAACTCAGTCACATTTAGACATCTCTGTCGCTTGTAGATAAATACAATATTAGAGCACCTTTATTATTTTCCTTTTCTTTTTCTTTTGGTTGTGAGAACTGAACTCAGGACTTTGCCTGAAGCATCTTTCATGGAGACTAAGTTTTATAAAGTGGATTTGAGGTCACTTAGTACAGGTCATCCTGACTTCAATCAGTACTCTAACTCCACAGTGACAAAATCATCTTGGTACTGGCAAAGAAATAGACCTGAGGATCAATGGAACAGATTAGAAGAAGTAAACACAACTATAAAGACACTCAGCCACCTGATGTTTGATAAAGGGGCTAAATGTGTCCACTGGAATAAGGACAGCCGCTTTCATAAATGGTGTTGGAAAAATTGGCTCTCCACATGATGAAGACTGAAACTAGATCCAAGCCTATCACCATGCACAAAACTAAAGTCTAAATGGATCAAAGACCTAAATATTAAAACAGAAACACTAAATCTACTGGAAGAAAAGGTAGGTAAAAATCTTGGAGATATAGACTTAGGGAGAGAATTCATGAATAAAATGCAAACTATAAGGAAATACTTCAAAGAATCAACAACTGGGATCTCATATTACTAAAAAGTTTCTGCACTTCAAAAGAAATCACCAAGAAAGTGAAAAGAAAACCCACAGAATGGCAAAAAAATTTTAGCCAACAATCCATCAGACAGAGACTTATATCCAGTAGATATAAAGAACTGAAAGACACCAAGCCCCCCAAATTCAAAGACCCTCTCCATAAATGGGCATCAAAATGAACACATAGTTCTCAGATGAAGATATACAAATCCAAATAAATATATGAAGAAATGTTCAACAACACTGGTCATTCGAGAAATGCAAATTAAAACAGCATTGAGATTTCATTTCACTCCAGAAAGAATAGTTGCCATCAAGAAACAACTGATAACAAATGTTGGAGAGGCTGCAGGAAAAAAAAAAAAGGAACACTCCTTCACTGTTGGTGGGAATGAAGACTGGTGCAGTCACTGTGGGAATCAGTATGGAAATTTTTCAGAAGACTAGGATTGGAAGTTCCATTCAAGCCAGCTATTCCCCTCCTGGGTATTTTCCCAGAAAACCTGAAAAGGTCATATCGCAGTCATATATGTGCTCCTATGTTCATAGCAGCACAATTTGTAATAGCTAAATCTTGGAAACAACCAAAATGCCCATCAACTACAGAGTGGATGAAAATAATGTGGTATTTTTATATGTTGGAATACTACTCAGCTATAAAAAGGATGATCTTGAGGCCTTTGTAGGTAAATAGAGGCAACTTGAAAATATCCTCATTATTGAAATTAGACTAACATTAGTAAATATCACATTATCTCTCTAGTGTAGAAAATAAGAACTGACAGAATAATGGTATCCAAATAGTATAATAGATATAAAAATTATAAGAGATATAACAGATATTGTAAAAGTGAAAGGGAAGGAAACTGCTCTGAAAGATGTAACAGTATGTAAAGTATGTGAGATTGATGACCATATTACTAAATTACTGTCAGATCACTGAACAGAAGAGTTTGCACTGTCAATGTTTGAGTGTCTAGCCAGTTTTTATGCTTTGATTTTGTAACTTCAAAAACTATTTTTAAAATGTCAATATGTAATGTATCAATTAATGATTTTATGATGATAATGTTTTTTTGAATTCTATATTCCACTTTTTCTTGTTTTTTTCTATTTCATTTTCTTAATTTTCTTTTCTTTGTTTCTTTAAATAAAAAAATAAAAAAATCAAGCAAAAAATTCAAAACAAACTTCAATTTAAGAGATTTTTTTATAACATATGTAAAAATACTATAATTTGCTTAGTAATCTAAAGCTAAAATGAAACTAAACAATATTAAAAGGAATTATGGGCAAATATTTTTTTAACTGCATACAAGGAAAGGATTCTAAATTTTGCCAAAAATTGAAGCATAGAAAAACAAAACAAATGAAACAAAATTAAACAAAAAAAGAAAAAGGATAGACAATTTTGAACACACAAAAATCAGAAAGTGCTGAAAAAAGTTCACTAACAAATTCTTAAATTACTGTTAAACTAAGAGACTATGTTTTTGCACCAATTGGAACTGTTGAGAAAATTATATTACTGACATACAAACATTACAATGTGTGAATAAATAGGAAAAAATTATAAAAATTGAGTAAGTGATTGGTGTAGACAATACATAAATGTAAATTTATGTTGTTAACCTTTCACTTCATGATAGGATGTTCAACTCTGAACATACAGAAATGAAAACAAAACAATTCACTGTTATCACAGCTTACACATGAGATAGCCAATATTATTTTTAACTACAAAACCCACTCTTGTTTTAGAGGTTGTTAAGAAACAGGAAGGCTACTACACTCTTGGCAGTAATTGCTGGAGTACACATAGAGAACAATTTAGTAATAGTTAACAAAATAAATATAGGGTTTATTTCAATTAGGTAATTTCAACTTTAACAATTCATCTATATAGTACCTTGAGCATTATAAAATTTATGTTTCATAAATCTATATTATCAAAATATGTATGTATGTATGATATTATTCATTGATACATTTTTCAACTATCTAAAGTGGAAATAATCTATTAGTGGACATATAAAAGAATGATTGCACCTTTCTGCTGGACTTGCAATACTTTAGAAATTGCTAACATGACAACCACTAAGGAAAGAGGTGAAGAATCTGGAAAGTGTTCTTTAGGCCTTTCAGAAAACATGGAATTGTTCCTTGGGTCACTTATATGTGAATCAACTCAAAAGGTGATATTGCACAAATGTCACCATGGCAGTACTGGGCAAGTCTGCAATTTCACCAAAGATGATGTTGGTGTTGCAAATAAGAAAGTGAAAGGCAAGATATTTGCCAAGAAAATAAATGTGCATACTAAGGATATTAAACATTCTGAGAGTTGAAATAACTTCCTGAAACACAACAAGGAAAATGGTCTGAAAAGAAGAAAAGCAGAGAACCATCTCTGGGTTCAACTGACGCCCAGCCTGCCCATGTGGAGAAGCACATTACGTGAGCACCAACTAAACGAAGATTGAGCTGCTGTGTTTCCTATGAGTCCATGGCATAAACGCGGGATGCCACTCTGCTGTTCAGCACCTACGGAGCAGCTAAGTGTTCTGGGAATTGCTTAAAAATTTAAGAAAAGCATCCCAAATTATAACCCCGGTTTTATTAATTGAACAAGTGTATGGTGGCCCTTTCCTCAAAGAAACAAACACTTGTAGCGGATTCTCATTGCACCTTCTTAGTTGTGTCAGGTCTTTACCCTTCATTGTTTTACTTGCTGAAAGATGTGAGGTATTATGCAGGTGCTACATTTAGTTTGAGATCACTGGGGCTATAGCAGGGTTTTTCCACCTTAAACTTTCCCTTTTGATATTTGCTTAAAATATTCTTCCTTCTATCTCCAACTAAATCCTGACCTATTTTTCCATGACTATGAAAGGTAGACAGGCAATCCAGTAGTACAGCATTCTCTACTGGACTTTCTGAAATCATGATTTTCTAATTAATTAGGCTTATTGGTATATTTTACATATATAATGATGATGATTACATTATGGGTATAAGTACCTCTCCATAATATATCTTGATTCTTTTTTCTGCTATTCTCTTTCCCTCCATCCGTTAACCTAAACTCTGATTCCATATTTTCCTTCTCCTCTTTTTTGTTTTGTTTTTCTTACCTTTATTTCCCACATACCCTTCCCTATTCCCCTCCCTATTTCAACATTTTTCCCCTTTTTGATGACATCCGTTATTCATTTTAGTCCTTATTTTCACTTTCAGTTTCTCACCTTACAGAAACTATGCAGTATTTACACCTGCAAGTTTGATTTATTCCACTTTAGAGTGTGGTCTCAAAGTGCATCCATTTACCTAGAAATGTCTCAATTATATCTCTAATTATGTCTGGGCACTCTTTGTTATTAAAAAAAAAATAACCAGTCTGGGGACATGGATCAGCTGCACAGCACTTGCATGGCAAGCACAAAAAACAAAACAACAACAAAGACAAAAACAATAAAACAACCACATCTTCTTTATCCATTCATTAGTTGAAAGATATTTGATCCGCTTCCAAGATGTAGCTATTGCAAACTGTCCTATTATACACATGGGTATGCACATATCACTGTTGTATGATACTTTCAATTCTTTGAAAGTTGAGTGTGTCTGCATTGAAAACACTTCTAGAACATAAAATTAAAAATCCCTTAGAAATTATGCTCCTGGATCTCATTTACCCTGCGAATTCTTTGTTTATTTAGATCTTTTCCCAGAAGACACAGAAGGCATACATCTGCAGCAATCTAAGAATTAGTTCTCATACTGCATTGTATGTCCCACTGAGCAAAGTTTACAATGCCTTAGATAAAGGAATTGCAGTATCTTGTAGAAAAGAGGGTGCATTGATAAACTTTCCTAATAATATGCAATAAATCAGTCAACATAATTTTTATGAGCAAAAACGAAGTCAGTCATATGCTTTAATGTATGAAAAAATGATAAGAAGAATGGACATGATTATTCACTGTTCACGAGGATGGTAAGCCAGGTATTAAACCCATGTCTGTGTACAAAATTTGTTAAAGAAAGCTGTTAAAGTATGGAATGTTAGTGTTTTTACTACTATTTCCATTTTATTTGTAGGCAATGGTGAATGATTACAAAAAGATATGAGAATACTTTAAGGCTGTAAAATTTTATTAAATTTATGTGACATTGTATTAAATAAAATTAAATTATAATTCTTTTAATTGTGCTGTATTCATACAATGTCATACTGTGATTTGTGCTACTTTCTCTTAGACTGCTTGATGTGGGAATAGATGGTACAACTGATTGTTAAGCAGAACAGATCAGCAGTTGACATGAAGACCTCTACTTTACATATATAGTTAAACATTTTTATTAGGTTTCTGTGCTTTCTATAATGAAAAATATTTTATTGTTTCACAATCATCTGAGCATACTAAATGACTCCAGATATTTGGGCACTGTTCTTTCCAATAGTATATGGTTTTAGCAGAAATGACCAAGCAAATATCCAAAGATTGTTGTCAATCAGATCATGTTGTATCACTGTTGTTTTTCAATTTATACTACTTAATTTGCTTTGTATGTCTTTTCTAGTGTCCTCAAATCCGTTGTTCTTTTGACATTTATGTATTTATTTAGAATATGTATATGTTTTAAAAAAACAATTTAAGAAGTTAGAAATTATTTTGTTAAATCCTCAATTTAGATTACATGTTCCTAGTGTCAATTTAAAGTGGATTTTATTACTTATTTTGGTGAAAAACTAAGAACTTTTTCATATAATATATATATATATATATATTTTTTTTTTGTACTGGGGATCGAACTCATGACCTCATGCTTGCCAGGCAGGTGCTTATGCTGCTGAGCTAAACCCCTGGCCTCATATTTGTATTAATAAAAATTTTCAGAAGAAATTTCTATAACTTGGCTTCAAAGTAGATCTTGCATGAAAGTTTCAACAACAATTTTATTGAAATATGCAAATTTAAAATCATAATTTCTGAAAATAGCTCCCTTCAATCTGACTCCATTCTCTTATTGCAAGCTATACTATACACTTTCAGGTTTAATTTCACTTATACCATATAATATTTGCAAAGCTTTAGGAATAATATATGTTAATAATAATATATAATATATGTACTAGTTGATGTAAAATTTGTTTCGTTTGCCTGATATTTAAGTATTATTATGGTGACATCTAATAGATCTTGCTGATTTAAAATATAGTTAGGCATTAACCTAAACTTAGGATATTAGTAAAAAAATGTACTATCAATAGAAGCATAATCTATTTAACAGGTTTCCCATATAACCTTTTAATGATATATTTATAAAATTGGTTGCCATAACTTTAATTTTTCAACTTTCCTTGAACCCAGTTAACTATAATTTGGTTTATCTTCCGTATCTTTTCTTTCCTTTCACTTCACATTTTGTTTCTCATAAGATGTCTTCATTCCTTTCTGTATTTCTCTTTTATTGTACATTTCTTTCAATATTATTTATTATGATATATTTTTTCAAAAGCAAAACTAAAAGAAAAAATATATAGAGAAGGAACAGACCACTTGAATAAATGTAATTAAAGATGAGAGTTTGGAAATCCACACAAGAGGAACACACAAATCATTCTTTCTTTCTTACCTGGAAATATCTGAGAACCTATATGGTTAGCAATAAAAACAAAACAAAACAAAACACAGCAAAAACATGTCAGTATCAGGTGTGGTAAGCTTTCATTCATTGCCTAAAAAGCCCATGTAGACAAACACTGGTCATTGATGTGTGCAAGGAGAATTTCTATGATGGCGTATGCTAAATACTTCATGAACTATAGATCTTTGCATATATGTAACTGTGATTGTACCTGACGTTGTCATGAATCAGGAAATTATATAGCATCTCAACTCTTGTACATTGTGCAGAATATGTGTATTTCCAAATTTTTGGTTTTATGTATTCACATAACTAATATCATCATGTATAAGGTTATAATAAGAATATAAGAGCTAAAGAATAAATATATTAAACTCTAGAAAAACATACTGTTTATATTGCTACCAATATCATCTCTAAAACATAAACTATCATTGCTTAATTCTACCTGAAACTTCAGTTTTCTAATTGTGATTCAGAAGTACTATAGTGTCACTGATGTATATCTATAGATATTTTTAAGCATTCAAGTAGAGTAAGAGACAAAGAAACTAAACAAGTAAATCAGTGTTTATCAGTGTTATCAGGTTTAACTGACGATCTATGTAGGAAAGTTTTGTTATTTATCTTTCAGTATCTTAGTTACTCACTTTGCACCATTTCAGTCTGTTTATAGTTACAATTAAACTAGTAGATACTCACTATATGATCCCTATGTGTTTTTTTCTTCTGTAATACTCCCTTTTGAGAAAAATTTTCATATCATTCTGAATTATTACAGTTACTGGGAAAACATCCATTTTCTACAAATACCATGTAACTCAGGTGATAAGTTATGTGAGGTATCAGGTAAATTGAGAAACTAAAAAATATCCAATTTTAAGCCAGTGTATTAAGACAGTATTTGAAAGAGACATAAATTAACAATATTAATGAAATTGTGCAGCTACATTGCAAATGTCTCCTTAACTGCTCATAAATTGATAAATAGACCTTACTCAACTTTGGACAAGCAAAAAATTCCTGATTGATGGAGTTGAAGACACGTTCATTTTGATGAACTTTAAATTGACTTGGGAAAATATTTGTACATTGGTAAGTTTCTAAATATGAAATGTGTTATCTATGTAAAAGAAGAAAAAATTTTCTTATTATTTTTCTCTATAGCTTTAACAAGACAAAAAGAAATGAAGAACCAGTCAAGGGAAATAGAATTCATTCTGTTTGGACTGACAGATGACACTTTGCAACAAATGGTGATTTTCCTATTTTTATTTTTCAATTACATCTTGAGCCTGATGGGGAACTTAATCATCATTGTTCTCACCCTGCTGGATCCCAACCTCAAGATGCCAATGTATTTCTTCCTGTGAAATTTCTCCTTCTTAGAAATGTCCTTCATGACAGTCTGCATTCCATGGTTCTTGATAAGCATTCTCATTGGAAACAGAACAATTTCCTACAGTGGTTGTGCAGCTCAGTTATTCTTTTTCTTTCTGTTAGGAATCACAGAGTTTTACCTTTTGGCTGCCATGGCCTATGACTGCTATGTTTCCATCTGCAAACCACTGCATTACCCCAACGTTATGAACAGAAAAGTCTGCTACCAATTTGCCCTCTGCTCCTGGGCAATTGGATTTTTAGTCATCTTTCCCCCTTTGCTCTTGGGATTCAAGCTGGATTTCTGTGCTTCCAAAGTGATTGATCATTTCTTATGTGACACTTCTCCACTACTGCAGATCTCGTGTACAGATACACATTTCATAGAATTGAAGGTTTTTATTTTAGCTGTGATGATGCTTGTTATCACATTGTTATTAGTGGGCCTCTCCTACACATTCATCCTTAAAACCATTCTAAAAGTTCCATCTGTTCAACAACAAAGAAAGGCCTTTTCTACTTGTTCCTCACACATGGTTGTCATAACCATCACTTATGGGAGTTGTATCTTTATGTATATGAAGCCATCAGCAAAGGAAAGGGTGATGTTAACTAAAGGAGTAGCTGTGCTCAATACTTCTGCTGTTCCTTTACTCAACCCTTTCATTTACACCCTAAGGAACCAACAGGTAAAAGAAGCTCTCAAGTATGTTTTACAGGTTTTCTTTTTTTTTTCAAAATAGTGAGACAAAATTTAGATATAAATAATATGCTGTTCAATTATGAATGATGAAATTGAATACAATGTTCTATTGCATTAGTTTTGGTTTATACCGTTTCTCTGCTTGAGACCATATATCTAATTACATTAAGTGTTTTAAAACTGTCAACTCATCTTTCTGAGGTCTTCCTAACAGCTAGAAGAAAATTACTTCTTCCCATATACAATGCGAAATTCTATCTTTACATAGAAATAGAACTTCTCATAAAGCATAGCATTGAATACCTTTATCTTATGAACCCTTTTATATATACTTAGTTTGCTACTTCAATGTATATATTACTGGTTTAGCTTCACATCTATCCTTAATGACTTCATATTGTTAAAATCATCATATACAATCACAGAATGTCATATTCATTTTATAATTGACATTGTGATAGAAAATAAGTAAAACGTGGATAATTTGAAAGATCAAATTTGCCCTCCAATAGCAAATATCATTTATGATGAAATTTTAATGTCAGTACTAGACACAGGAATAATATATGCAAAAAAAGTTCCACAGATAGTTTTTCCACATGTGTTACAACAGTTAAAAATAAATTATTATTATTTTTAAATAAATTATTTGTATATATAAGCAGCTGCCACATTTGGCACAAATACTTCAAACTCTGAGTTTGGTTCTAAATAGGATATGTGTTTATTTACTCTGAATCCCCAGAATAAATAAATAAATATCCTACTAATTTATTAAAAAAAACAATGTGTAATTTATATTTGTATTTGAGGAAATTTTATCTACTTAATATAACTTGTTCTTAAATTTTCATAATTTTGCTTGTGTCATATTTCACCATATTAAAATTATATATGTCTTCCATCCAATAGTAATTAGTCATTTTAACCAATACATTTATACAATTTTGTACACCTGTATGACTATATAGCTAGGGAATATCATACCAAATTTTTATTTTGCTTCCATACAGTTATTTCTCTGCTTTCTTCCAAACTCTATCAAACATTGAATTCACATATCTACCTAAGTTTTTTTTGGCTACTATAGATTAGTCTTGCCTTCTCAGAAATTTCATATATTAGAAGCCTCAAAACCTCAAATCCAACTTCTTTTGTTCGATGTTTTCCATGTGTTCATACAATAGCATGCATTCATAGTGTGTTTCTAATGTTATTATGTTTAGTAACATTGGTGCTCTCCTTTTCCCAGAGAAGGATATATTTCCCTTATTACAATACTTAGTGCTTCATTCCCTGAAGAATTTTTTCCAACACTGAACATTTACATTCATATGAATAAAGTGAGTTCATTAATATGCCAGTCACTGAAGCCTTGTATTATTCTATTATTTCCTATTGAAATCAACTATCTTCCAAAGGCGAGTTAATTGGGAATGATTGTTTCCTTATATCTTATGCACTCTAGTCCTCAATTCCCAGTTTCTAGGCAGAGACCTTCAAAAATTGTTTCTGGAGGAAACAAAGAATCACTCTACATCATCTTCTCCCTTGAGGGAACCACCTCAACTGAACCTCAATTCACAGTCTATTTGCTTGTTAATGCAACAGGCTCCAGGACTCAGAGCATTTGAACACATTAAAGAACCAAAGATTGAACACTGCTGAGAGAACTGAAGAATTGAAACTATGAAACTTCATACTGGAACCTTAAAGGGAAGGGCTTTATAGGACATTTTGTTGGAAAATGGCAGGTAATGTCAGCAACTTGTAAGAAAATGCTTGCCAATGTCCTTTATAGAATGTAGGTAGCTCTTAAACATTTAGTTGAAAGCTTACTATGGATGTCACAGGAGCTCACCAGCCTGCCTACATAGTCACCTGATGATCACCAGACTTCACTGTGCTACAAACTTATAAATTTTGTGAAGTTCCCCTTTTGACTATTAGTATTCAGAATCATACTGTGAAAGAGACAATTGGAAATAACCTCCCCATATGTCTTCCACTCTTAAAGAATGTCTAGGAAAGTTATGTACAATATTGACTTGGCAATATAAAATTCAGTGTGGACTGTGCAAATAACCAAAGTCAGTGTCTTAAAATTTATATTTCACTCTCTCTATGTTTGGTTCTATTCAAATTATGTCAGTGTTACATATAGATTTCAATAGAAGAGGTGCATTTTGTATCGTTCTGTTCAATTTTCACTCATTATATATGACTATTTGAATATCCTGGCAATTAGGAGTGCTTAAATATATGAAGTGCATCCATATTACTTCTGATTGTTTGAAAAATTATTTGGAAACCATGGACAGAGTACACTAGACAGTTTCTGGTGGAGAGAAATGTTACAAAAAAAGATTGCCACACCTAAGAAAAGATATTTTAAAACAATTTAAGTTAGGTAAGGTAAAAAAAAGCCCTGAGTACAATCAACAGTAGTGCAAAACCATACAGAGAGAGAAAGAGAGAGAGAGAGAGAGACAGAGAGACAGAGAGAGAGAGGGAGCGAGAGAGCGCTTTGCTGACTTTGGTGGGCAAAGATGTTGAACAATTTTTAATGTACTCAATGACAATTTATTCTGCTTTTTTTGAGAAGTGTCTACACATTTCAATTTGTCATCTTTTATGTTAGGAATTCCATTTACAAGTTCTTTATATAATCTTCATATTAGTCCTCTTTCCAAGGCATAACCAGAAATTTTCTCATTCTATATGTTGTCTCTTCATTCTGATTATTTCCTTTGCTGTGCAGAAACTATTCATTTTTTGTGGTGATTTTTTATGTTGCTACTGTACTAAACTTTTTAATTCTAGGAGATTTTTGAAGAACCTTATTGGTTCTGCTATGTAAAGAATCATGTAATCTGTGAATAAGATTAATTTTACCTCTTTGCTTAGATGTATTACCAGTTCTTTCATGGTTTCTCTGGCTAAAGTTTTGAGTACTGTATTAAATAGGAGTAACAGAGTAGACACTTTGATCTTTTTTTGAAGGTAATAAAATACAACAGAACAAAGCCAATCAGGATAATGCAGTGAAATTGGTGCAGAACTTCAGAGCAGGATACCAGGATAATAGCAATATGAACCATATTATATATTGTTATCTTCACAATAGTTGTCCATTCAATCAGATATAACAAATTCAAACCAAATACAGAATATTACAAAACCAATTAAAAAGAAAATATTGAATAGAACAAAACAGTTAATTAGAACAAAGCAAAACAATGAAAACAATATTTGCCTTCAAAAAGATGATAGAAGGAAATCCCCCATATTTTGTATATTGTATACTGTCATCCTCCCAAAAGATGCTCAGACCTCTGGCTTGCAGTTGCTAATGGGGGTGATGGGATATTTGATTCTCAGCCTGCACACTGGTAGGCCTACAGTTGATGCTGACTTGTTCTCTTCCTGGCTCATGCCACGTCCACTTTCCAGGAAGCATGGCGAATTGCTTTCTTGCTCTGCCACTTAAGTTCCACCATGTCTGGATCTTGGGAGATGCTGTTTCTCTTTCTAACTTGTTTGCAACTCGCTTGTGGTATGGCTGCTTACCAGAAAGGTGGATGTGTTGCTTTCTTGGTCAGTGCCCTTAATTCCAACATGGCTGGAACTTGGGAGATGCTTACTCGTTCTCTCTACCTGGCTTGCCTGCAGCTCTTTTGCACCACTGACACTCTAATCTTGTTCATGATTTTCATGGGTATTATTTCTCTTTTTCCACATTTAGTATGATACCAGCTATGAGTGTTTAATCATTTTCAGATACTACCCTTCTATGCTTATTTTCATCAGAGTTTTATTCGTGAGAGATATTGAATTTTATGAAAGGTTTTTTCTTTATCTATTTGGGTGAAACCATTAGATTTATCCATGTTTTTGTTGCTTTGACATGCTTCCCTTTATGCAATATATTGCAGAAATTAATTTAAGTATGTTGCACCATCCTTGAATTCCTGAAATGAAGCCAGCTTGATCATGATACATGATCATTTCAAAGATTTACAGCTATCATATTTTAAAAACAAAATGCTGAACAATAGTGTCATGTTTTTGGAAGCTGATTGAATTGTGGGTTAGTGTTTGTGCTTATTAAATAATGGATTTATCCATTCATGAGTTGAAAATGTGATGCTGTGAAGTGAAGCCTCATTGGAGGTGGATCACTGAGATAATGACATATAAGAAAATATCCTAGTTATCTGATTTCTCTCTCTCTCTCTCTCTCTCTCTCTCTCTCTCTCTCTCTCCTTCTCTCTCACTGCTTTGTGACTATCATGAATTAAACAGCTTTAATCTGCCATGCACTTTCATCATGGCACTTCTTCCTTGCAGAAAACCATGGACTGAAACCAAAATGAACCTCTCCTTCTTTAAATTGTGGGTGTTCCCATTATGGGAAAGTAACAAATTCACATTTTAGTGCCAGAGAAGTGGAATTACTATGAGTGTAATTTACCGTGTGGTTTAGAAGCCTTTGGAACTGGTTACTAAAAGGGTTTTGGAAGATTTAGGCATGATGGTTGGAGAAGCCTTAGTTTGATAATCTTGATAAGCAGTAGGGCTCATAATACCAGAATGCTGATAGAAATGTAGACAGTAATGACAAGCTCAGGATGTTTCAGTTGAATATAGGATTCCCTTGTTAGCTGTACTGGAGGTCACATGTGTTACTTGCTTGCAGAAAATTTATCTTGATTTTGTCAATACCATGAGACTTTGTGAGAGACTGAAGTAAAAGGTGGTAGAAAAACTAATCTGGTGGGGGAATTTCAAAGCTGCTGAATATTTGGACTCTGGCATTGGTACTGATGGCTGATTTTAATCAGTTGTACAATGACAGCCAAAAATCAAAAGCAGATGTTAGACATTTGCTGTTTCATCAACAAGGAAGTAACTACAAAGAGAGTAGTGCCAAACAGAAGCCACACTTTGTAGCAGAATACTAGTGATGATAGCTTGAATGAATTTCAGGAATTATTAAGACACCATACTTCAAAGACTCAAGTATACAAAACTGAAAACTTCTATTTTAAAAGATAGTCCATAGGCACCCTACTTAAGAAAGGCACCCTAGGGATTAGTTCTTAGTTCACAATATTCAGACATTCGGGCAGTCAGAGGACTCTATTCAATTTACAAGGGAGAAATGGGTATTTCTCAAGTTGTTGGAAGATGGCCCCATTTGCATGGTGTTGTTCTTTCAGATATGCAGAATGTGGTCATGGACGCATCTATCCAGATTTCAAAACAGCCCAAGAGGTCTGTCAGCATGACTCTGATAATATAATGCAAGCAGTGAAGCTGAGAGATAGAGCCAGAAATATGCTATAGAACCTAGAAAACTGGACATGTCAACAGTGTTGAACATTTATTAAGAAAAGCTGCGGGCATATGGTTATATTAAGGAAAAGGTCATGAGAGTTGAAATCAATATGTCATAAAGTGTGGGACTACCCAAGCCATGACTCATCAGAACTCATATCTCACACTTACTGCTACAGTTGATAAATATGGAAAAACAGGATTAAATGATTCCCTGCAGGGTTTTTAATCTTGCTTTGATCCCAACCCTTTGTATTCTTCTTTTCATCCTTTTTAGGATGGCAATGTTTTTCTTGTTCCATTCTGTGTTTGAAGGATTATTTTTTTTTTACATGTGCTTAGATCTAAGAGTTTGTACATTAGTGAAGACTTTGGGCTTGGATTTTTCATCATAATTGGAAGTGGTATGGCTTTTAAAATTCTTATCAATGGACTAAAAGCATTTTGTGTAATATAAGTGTGTCTTTTGGGAGTCAGTGTTGATTGTTATGTTCTAGGTATAAACCTTTCCCTAAAGCCTTATATGTTTGGAAGATGATTGAATTGTGGTTTAAAGTTAGTGCTACAAACATGAAAGGACTTATCCACTGATGACTTAAGTAACTGAGTGTGCTACTAGGAGGTGGAGACCTACTTAAGGTGGACCACTGAAGGAGAAAATTGTAAAGAATACTCTTGTCTCAGGTTCTTCCCCTCTGAAGACTGCTTCCTAATTGCCATGGGTTAAACATCTTTCTTCTACCAACCCCTTGCACTATGGCATTTCTACCCTGGTGATAATTATACACTGAAACTGTAAGCCAAAGTATACCACTTTTCCTTTACCTTGTTTGTATTTGGTATTTTGTCCCAGTAAAGAAAATATTGATAAGATAGTTGTATTTTGTTCATTAATATCTTATTTAGGAGAGGTACAATTCTGGTTATTAAAGCTACTGAACTGTAGTTTTATTTTATTTTATTTATTGATTTACTGTTTATTCATTACATTGCTTTAGTATCAGGGAAATGCTAGCCTTCAGAAATACGTTTGATAGTGCTCCTTTCCATTCAATTTTATGGATATGACTGAGGAGAATTTGAATCAGATATTTTTTTTTACATTCTGGTAAAATATTCTGCATTGAGTCCATCAGAACATATGTATTTTTTACTTGGTAGAAATCATGTATAGAACATAATTGGCTTTATGTTCTACATGTAGGTTTTTTCTTTTTTCAAAATTTTCTTTGTTCAATTTTGCTAATCCAAGTGTGTGTAAGAGTGGATCTATTTTTTCCAGGTTCTCTAATTTATATGAAAATGCTTTTCAAATAATGTATTTAATCTTCTGGATTTGATTCATTTCCATTATGAGTTTTCCTCTTTATTTCTAATTTCTTCTTTTTTATTTTAAAAAAGCAAAAGAGAAAAAGTGATAGAAACGATACAGAATTTCAAAAAAAGATAAGAAATCAACATTAGTTCATATATTGCATATTGTTACCTTAGAAGTAGTTGTTTAATTTGCAAGATGAAGGCACAAAATGATAGCACAAACTCTTCTTTTTGATGAACTAACAGAGAATTGGCAGTATAGTTATCTATGTTGCATACATATACCTGTATACAGTTATATGTGTATACCTACATACATATAACCTTTTCCATTCTTCAATTTCTCCTATTCCCTGTCCCAGTTGTTCTTTCTTTTTGAGTAATTGCTTTCCCTTTTATTACTACAATAGCTACTCTACATTTTGGATATCATTACTTTTTAAATTTTTCTTATTGTCAATTATTTTTACACTAGGCAGATACAATATTTACAAATTTGATTCTGATTTATTTTACTTATTATTATATTCTCAAGCTGCCTCAATTTACCCACAAAGCCTCAAAAGCATCAATTTTTATAGCTGAGTAATATTCCATTGTATAAAACTACCACATCTTTTTATCAATTCTGTGGTTGAGGGGCATTTTGATTGTTTCCAAGAGTTAGCTATTGCAAATTGTGCTGCTATAAACAAGGGCAAATATATATTGCTGTGACATGACATTTTCAATTTTTCTACCCAGAAGGGGAATAGATGGATTAAATGGGACTTCCAGTCCTAGTTTTTTAGCAATCTCTATACTGACTTCCACAGTGGCTTCACCAGTCTACACTCCAAGCAACAGTGGAGAAGGGTTGCCTTTTCCCCATAACCCTGCCTGCTGTAGTTTGGTGTAACTGAGGCCATCTTGTACCCTATATTTGACCCAAAAGGGTGAAATATTTCTCAGGGTACAAGTCCCATTAGAAAACCAGAATGATCTGCATCCACAAGAGAAAATTTAACCTGCTAAACAAAGAATAAAGATACAGGTGTCAGGCAAAATTAATGTAAGATTCTAGCTAAATTGTTTCCAACAGGATATCTTGCCTTGCAGTTTTTTTATTTAAATGCCTGTAACCTTTCAGTTCACCACCACTTGGTGGGACTCTGAAATAGGGATCTATGTGAGTGGTCACTGAGCTCAACTAATAAAATTCCAAATTTATCAATTTGGCTGCTTGGATTCATATATTGTTTATGAACCCAGCTCACCACCAACATTTGTTATTGGTTGATTTTTTGATGGCAGCCATAATTTCTGGAATGAGATGGAATCTCAGTGTTGTATTAATTTTCATTTCTTGAATGACGAGTACTGTTGAGAAAGTTTTCATGTATTTATTTGCCATTCATATTTTTTCATCTGTAAAGTGTGTATTCATTTCAGATAACCATTTTTTTTGAATTTGAAAAAATTGAAATGTCTTTATTCTACACGTCTTTTATCATTGAAGAGATTTAAAACAATACTTGCTGCAAGCAAACTATTCAATTTTTGAGAAATCATAAAGCAAGAAATAAATGGTGATTCAATCCCCAATCCCAATAATAATAACTTTTAAAATGCCTTTTTTATTAATTATACATATGAAATATCTTATTAAAATAATACTTTTCATATTCTCTTGTACATTCAGCAATCAAATGTATTTTCTATACTTGCTGTAGACAAAATATTTTAATTTCATAATAGAAATACTATGTTTTAAAAAGTAGACTCATGTTTGGAATTTCTCAAAATCAGAAATGCTTATTAACAATATTCTCAGATGTAACACCCATAGATAAAGTAGCACAGTGAAATCACAAGCAATGCACCTCAATTAGTCAAGGACTTATAATACACAGTTGGATTACTATGTTTCTTGTTTCATATGTTCAGGAATACAGATTACTTGGCTTCTCTTAAGTGGACAGCACAATAAGTTTCACCAGAAAATACTTTTGCACATATTTGTTCTGTATTTGTTACTGAATCACAAATATAATTTATGCATTGTGAAAAATATTGAAGGATATACAAATCTATGAAAGTCACATGGAAACATTTTATTGCAAAGAAATTTATCCCAGGGAAATGACTATTGGTAGTTAATGGGTATATGTATTCAATGAGTATAAACAAGATGTATAATCATTCGTGAGAGCTGACCCTTTTAAATTAAATAAATATAGCATACTGCAAATCAACAAACTTCCTTATTTGCATGTAAAATGCTTGAAGCACATACACATTCACCCACAGATTGACACATCATTATTTATTTTCTTCATTTACATCTGCTTAACATGTAGGTAGAGTTTTCTGCCATTGATTTTACTCAGCTTTGGATGATGGATGCTTCCCAATAGCATAGCTACTCATGATGGTAGTTTATTTTTATTATTTTTTAGGGTACGGTCACCTTTTGTAGTTTAGGCTGGTCTTTAACTCAGTTTGTAGCCCAGACTAGCCTCAAACTCACTGTGATCCTCTTGCCTCAGGCTCCTGAGTATTGGGATTACAGGTATGTGGCATCATGTCTGGCTAGCAGTGTATTTTTAAATCTCATAAAACATCTTTGTTGTTCATCATTTCTTAAGCAAAGCACATACATAGGGAAAAGAAATGATAAACTAAATAAAGACCATGACAGAGAGGATCATTTCCATTACATTAACTCAACTGAAATCCCAACCTATTCTATTATTCCTTTCCTCTATCTGCATCACACTTATGTGTGTGCATATATGGGTATGTTTCTGTGCTTGTGGATAGAAGTTTGGCGCATGAATTCCAACTAACAATCCATTTATGAGATTTTCTTATTTGAAATTTTCAGTTTTCATATTTTTCTTTGATCTTTTACAGAAAGGTCAAGGTGGATTGACAACTGGTGGTCAACTTGTAACACCCAGCTGAACTGAAATCAGCATGGTGCAAGGTGTGGATGGCCCACCTGAGGATTGTTGCCAACAACAACATGAAAAGGAGAACTGGAGGGGAAGAAGTAGTGTTCTTGGTTTTCCTGTTACTGTTGGTTCTCCTGGAGGAGCTTGTAGAGCTACTTTCCTGGTATGAACTTGGCTGTCCTCATTGTAAGAGGAGCATAGGACCTTGTTGTTACTGAGAATGTCTCTAGTTCACTTTGAGGGAGCTCTGATCCTTACTTTGAGTGTCAGTTTCTGGCTCTGGAGCAGAAAATAGTGTGCTGTTCAGTCTCCAGGAGAAGCTTGCCACTTTGGTTTCCTGATATGCCCTCAGATGTCCCCATCATTGGAGGAGGTCAGGAACTCTTTGTCACTGAGGATGGCTATGGCATTTTTGGAAGTGCTCTGTTCCTTGCTTTCAGCATCACTTCCTGGCTCCAGTGCAAATCCTTCAGTCTACTGACACACACTTTCTAGCATCCACCTCTGACCTTTGAACTTTGCTAGCACAGATTCATGCAGACATGCAGGAGACACTTTCATCAGCTCTAGGTCTTCAGCTGGACTTACACAGGACATTGCCAATGGATCCAGGCCCTCAGTTGGATTTTTTGGGTCTTTAGTATGTGGAAATATCTCCTGCACTTTTTTGTATTTCACTCTCTGGGTGACTACTATGAACTAATACTATACATTATTTGTTCCATATTTAATTGTTTTCCTTACAAGCCTTGACTACAAGAGGCTACTTTAAATATACTTTAAGAAAAAATTAATCTTATGTCATACAGTAGTACCTCTGTTGACATATTTTTGGTTCACAAATAGAGGCATTTTGCAAAATTTGGTTTTTGTTTTTGAATTCTGTGATGAACATGAATTTGGCCATCTTTTCCAGAATCATAAAATGAACTAAGTTCATGAACCCAAAGTACCCCTATAATTATCTGCAAAAGTTTTTTTTTCCCGATACCTATTTAAGTTAGGACATTTAATAATGCCAGCATGTATAAAAATGGTCTAATGTAGTAGAAACTTAGAAGCTGAAGATAAATGATGTTTTATACTTTGCATTTTTATTAAATGTGCACCAAACCATTTTTCATCGTTTCTGTCAATTTCAAAAGCAACCCTTGCTGGTCTTCAACATTTCAATCCTTAAGGTGAGCATAGTTAAAATACAAAGGCACTACCTTGTATTCTTGAGATAGAACTCATCGTAATATTTGTTTAGAAGCCTTTTATATATTTGGCTTTCTTCATATTCACTCTTTAGAATCCATATGTATTTATGGTTTTGTAGAATCCTCAGACAGAAGAAGAGTCTCTCACAGGAGTGACTTTCATGACTTTAATTTTAGCAATGATTTCCTAGGGACACAAAAAGTACAGGCAACCAAAAGACAAGTGAGTAATTGGATTTCATCAAAATACTACTTTTTTTCTTTTTGAGGTACTGGATATTGAAATCAGGCCCTTCACACAGAGCTACATGTGTAGCTGTTTTAAATTTAATTTTCTTGTTTCATTTTTTCTCTTTAAAATAAAATTTTAAAAAAGAAAAAAATAAAACAAAATTTCATAACAAGATAGTAGGAGAATAACAATGGTTAGTACATTGCATATTGTTATCTTCAAAGTAGTTACTCAGAGAACAAGATATAGGCATGAAAAATTGTCCAAATGATATTGGCACAAACCTTTCTTTTCAATGAACTAAGAGCAATTAGTAGTATAACTATCTTATCTTGAATGTATATATATATATATATATATATATATATATATATATATATATATTCTTTTCTCTTCCTTCTTTTCTCCTTTCCCACATCTCACATTCTCTTTCCTTTTGAACAGTTTCCTCCCATTTCAAAATATACATTGTATATTTTGGATCTTAGTCTTTCAGCTTCTCACACTAGGGAGGCAATACAATGTTAATACATGCAAGTCTGATTTATTTCACTTATGAGTATGCTCTTGAGTTGCATTCATTTGCTTATAAAAGTTTCCAGTTTATTCTTTTTATGACTAAATAGTACTCCACTATATAAAATGACCACTTTTTTAAATGAGAAAAAAGAATAAAAACAATGATACAAAATTTCAAAACAAGACAATAGCATAGTAACAATGGTTAATACATTATATATTGTTATCTTCAAAGCACTTCTTTTTTTATTCATTCCTCAGTTGTTGGGCATTTGGGTTGTTTCCAAGATGTAGGTATTACAAATTGTGTGGCTATAAACATGGGTGCACATATATTGCTGTCATTTTCATTTTTGCTGAGAAAATACCCAGAAAGAGAATAGCTGGATTGAATGGGACTTCCACTCCTAGTTTCCTGAGGGATCTCCACACTGATTTCTGCAGTAGTTCTACCAATCTACACTCCCACCAACAGTGGAAAAGCATTCCTTTTTCCCCACAGCCCCACCAACATTTGTTATCGGTGGATTTGATTACAGCCATTATTTCTGGAGTGAGATAGAATCTCAATGCTGTTTTAATTTGCATTTCTCAAATGACAAGTGATGTTGAGCATTTCTTTTTTTTTAATTTTGTTTTACAGAGAATAAAACAAAAGAGGACAGAACACAGATCAGAACAGAACAATACAAGCAACATAGCACTTCACAGCAAGACAATTGGATAACAACAGTAGCTACCATAATATCTCTTTCTTTCATAGCTTCACAAACAATAATATCAAACATAACAAAATAGAATAAAAGCATTCAAGAGAATGAAACTATCACAAGGCATTGTGAACCAAATAACAGAAAATGAACAATGGCTACTATAATATCTCATTTTCCATAAAAATTTGTTTATATTATTACATATATTAAAATCCAGTAAGACACAACATGATAGGACCAACAGTAATAAAAGAACAAAAGCATGGTAGGACTTCAAAGCCAGATGATATTAAATCAGCAATCGCTGCATTAATGTCTTGTTTTCTTCAAAGTAGCTGTTCATACCATCAAATTTTCTTGTTTTAAAATTCCATGCTAGGATTGAGAATTTAGCTCAGTGGCCCAAGTTCCTGCCTGGCAAGCCCAATGTTGTGACTTTGATGTCCAGTGCCAAAAGTTTTTGGATAAAATTCCAGGCTAAGTTTGAACCTGTGATTCTCCATCCTCCAGTCTCAGCCAGATGACCATTTTTGGATTGGGTCTTTGAACTTGGGTTTCCTGATGTTTTTCAAAACTTCATAAGTTCTAGATAAAAGTCTTTTGTCTGAGGGACAGCTGGCTAAGTTTTTTCCTATTGTGTGGGTTTTCTTTTCACTCTGTGATTTCTTTTGAAGTGGAGCTTCAAAACTTTTTGATAAGAAGGCATTCCAGTTGTTGATTCTTTGAAGCACTTCCTATGCAGTTTGTGTTTTGTTCAAGAACTATTTGCTTACACCTATGTCTACAGCATTTCTACCTTTCATGTCTTCCAGTAGATTTAGCACTTCTATTTTAATATTTAGCTCTTTGATCCACTTTGACTTTAGTTTAGTACATGGTAATAGACATGGGTGTAGTTTTACTCTTTGGCATGTGGAAATCCAATTTTTCCAGCATCATTTATTAAAGAGGCTACCTTTCTTCCAGTGAACATGTTTAGTCCTTTTTGTCATATAAGATGGCTGAGTGTCTTTGTAGTTATGTCTGCATCTTTTTCATTGATCTTCAGATCTGAGGGTTTTTTTTTTTTTGCCAGTATCATGCTGATTTTATCACAGTGGCTTTGTATATAATTTCAAGTCAGGGATTGTGATGCTTGATGCCTTGCCTTTGTTGCCCAGAACTGCCTTTGCTATTCTAGTTCTCTTCTGGGATCAGATGAATTTTAGGAATGATTTCTCTAGATTTGTAAAATATACAAATGGTATATTCAATGGAACTGCATTAAACCTGTATAGCAATTTTGGGAGGATGACCATTTTCACAATGTTTGTTCTTGATATCCATGAACAAGGATTTTCTTTCCATTTTCTGAAATTCTCTTCTATTTCCTTTTTAAAGAGTACTATAGTTATCAGCATTCAGGTCTATTTATGCACATTGTTAGTTTGATTGCTAAATATTTATTTCAATGCTATTGTGAAAGCTATTATTTCCATAATTTGTCTCTCAGTAATTTTGTTGTTTGTTTAGAGAAATGTTTTTAATTTTTAAGTATTGACTTTGTATCCAGGTACACTTCTGGATTTACTTATTAACTCTAATAGTCTTTTATGGAGTTTTTAGCGTCTTCTATTTAGAATATTATGTCATCTGCAAATAGTGATGATTTAGCTTCTTCCTTTCCTATCCTTATTTGTTTATTTCTCTCTCTGGTCTAAGAGCTCTGGCTAATGTTTAAAGACCTATTTTGAATAGAAGTGGTGACACTGGACATTCTTGTCTTGTTTCTGATTTTAAAGCAAAAGCTTTGTTTTTTTGTGGATTTAGTATAATGTTGGCTGTTGGTTTCTCATAGATGGCTTTTATCAGATTGAAGGAGATACCATTTATTCTGAGATTCTGTATAGTTTTTATAATGAAGCGTTGGACTTCATCATAAGTTTTTCTGCATTATAGAGATGATTGTGTGATTTTTGTCTTTGACTCTGTTGATGTGGTATATTACACATATTGATTTTTTTTATGTCAAACCATCCCTGCATTCCTGGCATAAAGACCACTTGTATAATGATTATGAAGAATTATGTATAATCTTCTTGATCATTTA
This sequence comes from Hydrochoerus hydrochaeris, assembly GCA_004027455.1. Taxonomy (NCBI): domain Eukaryota; kingdom Metazoa; phylum Chordata; class Mammalia; order Rodentia; family Hydrochaeridae; genus Hydrochoerus; species Hydrochoerus hydrochaeris. Next base: position 33,529 of record PVLA01007350.1, on the reverse strand, counting down.
TTGTATTATATTTGCCAGTATTTTATTTGAGAATCTTTGCATCAATGTTCATTTGGGGGCTTAACCTATCATTCTTATTTTAGGTTAGGTATTTCTCTGGTTTTAGTATCAGAGTAATGCTTGCCTCCAGGAATGAGGTAGCAATAATTGCTTCCCTTTCAATTTGTTTGAGGAGTTTAAGGGTTATTGACATTAAGTCTCTAAATTTCTTGTAGAATTCAGCCATGAATTCATTAGAACCTCGGCTTTTCTATGTTGGTATGCTTTTAATCACATGTTCAACTTCAGTAGCTGATATTTAATTACTCAAAATTGTTATATCTTCTTTTTTTCTTTTTTCTTTTTTTTATTTAAAGAGAAAAATCAGAAACAAAGGGAAGAAATAATACAAAATTCCAAAAAAAGAAATAAAATATAATAAATACTAACAAATCACTAGTTGACAAATTACATACTGTCATCTTAGAAACAGTTGTTCAAGTTACAGAATTAAAGCACACGAAGTGGACATTTGAACCATGAGACTGCAAACAGTTTTGCTCAACAATCCAACAAAAACAGCAATATGGTTATCAATCCTACACCCTTAAACATATATGCAGTTATATCCTTTAGAGCACTTTCTTTTCCTCTCTTTTTTGTAATAGAAATTACACATTTTGGATTTTATTACCCCTACATTTCTTATTAGTTTTTTTAGTTGATAAATTATATATTATCCTCTTAGAAATATTTGTTCAACTAACAAAAGTAAAGCAAACAAAGTGGACATTCAAACAATGATACTGCAAACAATTCTGTTCAATGATCCAACAAAAACTCAGTAATATGGATATCAAGCCTACATACTTAAACATACATACAGTTATATCATTTAGAGCACTTTCTTTTCCTTTCTTTTTACAAGAGAAATTATACATTTTGGGTTTTATTACTCCTACATTTCTTATTACTTTTTACACTAGAGACACAATGTGATATTTATAAATATGATTCTTATTTATTTCACTTACAAGAATAGGATCAATTTGCCTCTATTTCAATATGAAGGCCTCAAGATAATCCTTTTTATAGCTTAGAAATATTCCATTGTATAAACATACCACATCATTTTTATCCATTCTGTAGTTGATGGGCATTTTGGTTGTTTCCAAGATTTAGCTATTACAAATTGTGCTGCTATGAACATGGGGGCACAAATATCACTGTGATATGACCTTTTCAGGTTTTCTGGGAAAATACCCAGCAGGGGCATAGCTGGCTTGAATGGAACTTCCAATCCTAGTCTTCTGAAAAATCTCCATAATGATTTCCATAGTGACTGCATCAGTCTATGTTCCCACCAACAGTGAAGCAGTGTTCCTTTTTTTTCCTGCAGCCTCTCCAACATTTGTTATCAGTTGTTTCTTGATGGCAACTATTCATTCTGGAGTGAGATGAAATCTCAATGCTGTTTTAATTTACATTTCTCAAATGATGAGTGATGGTGAACATTTATTCATGTATTTATTTGCCATTTTTATATCTTCCTCTGAGAACTGTGAATTCATTTCAGATGCCCATTTCTGGGAAGGGTCTTTGAATTTGGGGGGCTTAAAGTTTTTCAAGTCTTTATGTGTTCTGGATATAAGTCCTTTGTCTGAGGGATTGCTGGCTAAAATTCTTTCTCATTCTAAAGGATTTCTTTTCACTCTGTTGATTTCTTTTGAAGTGCAGAAACTTTTCAATAATATGAGATCCCAGTTGTTGATTCTTTGAAGTGTTTCCCATGCAGTTTTTTTTTCATGAATTCTCTGCCTACTCCCATGTCTCCAAGGCTTCTACCTTGTTTTCCAGTAGATGTAGTGTCTCTGTTTTAATATTTAGATCTTTGATCCATTTAGATTTTAGTTGTGTGCATGGTGATAGGCATGGGTCTATGGGTCTAGTTTCAGTCTTTGGCATGTGGAGAACCAATTTTTCTAACATCATTTATTAAAGAGGCTATCCTTCTTCTAGGGAACATGTTTAGCCCCTTTGTCAAATATCAGGTGGCTGAGTGTCTTTATAGTTGTGTTTGCTTCTTCTAATCTGTTCCATTGATCCTCATCTATTTCTTTGACAGTACCAGGATGATTTTATTACTGTGGCTTTGTAGTATAGTTTCAAGTCAGGAATTGAGATGCCTCCTGTCTTACCTTTGTTGCCCAGAATTGCCTTTGCTATTCTAGGTTTCTTCTGTTTCCAAATGAATTTTAGGGGTGTTTTCTCTAGATCTGTGAGGTGTGTTAATGGTATTTTGATTGGGATTGCATTAAACCTGTATAATAGTTTTGGGAGTATGGCCATTTTCACAATGTTGGTTCTTCCTAGTCAAGAGCAAGGAATAGTCTTCCATTTTCTAATATCCTTTTCGATCTACTTTTTTAGCATAGTATAATTTTCATCATATGGGTCTTTTACACTCTTAGGTTGATTCCTAAGTCTTTCAGTTTTTTAGATGCTATTGTGAAGGGTGATATTAACATAATTTTTTTCTCAGTGAATTTTTATTTGTGTATAAGAATGCTATTGGTTTGCGAGCATTGACTTTCTATCTAGCTACCCTGCTGAATTTGTTTATTACTTCTAATAGTCTTTAGTGGAGTTTTTGGGCTCTCCTCTATAAAGTATCTTGTCATCTGCAAATAGTGATAATTTAACTTCTTCCTTTCCTATCTCTATTCCTTTTATTTCTCTCTCTTGTCTGATTGCCCTGGATAGTGTTTCCAGAACTATATTGAATAGAAGTGGTGATAGTGAACATCCTTGTCTTGTTCCTGATTTTAAAGTGAAAGCTTTCAGTTTTTGTTCATTTAGCATAATGTTGGCTGTTAGTTTGTCACAGATGGCCTTTGTAAGGTTGAGGTAGACACCATGCATTCCGGATTTCTGAAGAGTTTTTATCATGAGCAAGTGTTGGACTTTGTCAAAAGCTTTTTCTGCATCTATTGAGATGACCATGTGGTTTTTGTTTTTGGCTCTGTTGATGTGGTGTATTACATTTTTTGATTTGCATATGTTAAAACATCCTTGCATTCCTGGAATGAATCCTACTTGGTCATTTGGCTCTATTGATGTGTTGTATTACATTTATTGATTTGCATTCCTGCATTACTGGAATGAACCCCACTCAGTCATGATGTATAATCTTCTTGATGATTTGCTACATTCTATTTGCAAATATTTTATAGAAAATCTTTGCATCAATGTTTGTTAGTGAGACTCGCCTATAGTTCTCCTTTTTGATTGGGTCTTTCTCTGGTTTTGGTATAAGAGTGATACTTACTTCCAGGAATGAGTTAGGGAGGACTGCTTCCATTTCAATTTCATTGAAGATTTTAAGGAGTATTGGCATGGAATCTTCTCTAAATTTCTCGTAGAATTCAGCCATGAATCCATCAGGCCCTGGGCTTCTCTTTGTTGGTAAGTTTTAAATTACATTTTGTATTTCAATAGGTGATATTGGGTTGTTCAAGATTGCTTTTTCTACTTGGTTGAGATTTGGTAGTTGATATGTTTCTAGAAATCTGTCCATTTCCTCTGTGTTTTCCACTCTATGAGGGTAGAGATTTTAAAAGTAGGTCTTTGTGATCATTTGAATTTCCATGGGATCTGTAGTAATTTCCCTCTTTTCAGTCCTTATTGCATGAATTTGGGTTTTTTCTTTCTTTTTCTTTATGAGGTTAGCTAGAGGTTTGTCGATTTTGTTTTTTCTCTCAAAAATGCTATTTGATTCATTAATTCTTTGTATTGTTTTATTAGTTTCAATTGCATTGATTTCTGCTCTAATCTTTACAATTTCCTCTCTTCTATGAACTTTGGGTTTAACTTGCTCTTCTTTTTCTAGAAGCTTGAGATGAAGCATTGTTTGTTTATTTGTGCTCATTCTGTTTTCTTCATATGACTATGTATTGCTATATATTTCCTTCTTAGGACTCTTTCATTGCATCCCACAGGTTACAATATATTGTTTCTGCATTTTCATTGAATTGTGGGTATTGCTTTATTTATTCTTTATTTTTATCTGTAGCCCACTGGTTGTTTTAAAGGTTGTTATTTAATTTCCACGTATTTATGCAGGGTTTTTTTGCCATTAATTTCCAATTTCATTGTGCTCTGGTCAGATAGCATGCATGAGAAGAATGTGTATTGTGATGTGATTGGGTGGAACCCATAAACATGCTAAGTACAATTGCTTGCAGGAGTGACTAAGTTCTATTATTTCTTTGCTGACTTTTTGTCTAGTTGATCTATCTCTTTGTGACAATGGAGTGTGTTAAGGTCCCCTGTTATAATTGTCTTCCTGTGTGTTTGGTTTTTCATGCCCATTAGTACCTGTGTTATATAGTTGGGTGCTCCTGTATTTGGTGCATAGATATTTATAATTGTTAATTTTTCCTCTTGAATTTGTCCACTAACAAGTATGTAGTGACATTCTTTATCTGTTTTAATAATTTCAGGTTTGAAGTCACATTGTCTACAAATAGAATAGTTACCCCTGATTTTTTCTGGATTCCTGTTGCATGGGATATTGTTTTTCATCCTTTGACTTTTAATCTATGAGTTTCATTTTGGGTCAGATTGTTTCTTGTATAAAGCATATTGTAGGATCCTGTTTCTTGATCCATTCTTTCAACCTGTTTCTTTTGATAGGTGAATTGAGGCCATTTACATTTATGGACATCACTGATATGCACTGGCTCAACTTTGCCATGTTATGTTCCAATTGTTTGCTCTCTGATTTTCCCTCTTGTTTAGTTGCTCAACCTATCTGGTGGTTTCTTTCTGTTGTTGTTCTGGGCATGTGGTCATCTTTATCTCTATATAGTATGTCTTTCAATACTCTTTCTAGGGTTGGCTTGGTGGACATGAATTTCTTCAGTTGTTCTTTGTCATGGAAGTATCTTGCTTCTCCATTAAATTTGAATGAAAATTTTGCTTGGTACAGCAGTCTGGGTTGAAAGACTTTTTCTTAAAGGGCTTGAAATACATCACTCCAAGCTCATCTTGACTTGAGGGTTTGTGCTGAAAAGCCTGCTGTGATTCTATTGGCCTTTCCTTGATAGGTGAGTTGTGTCTTTTCTCTAACAGCTTTTAGTATTCTGTTTTTATGCTGTATGTCTGAGGCCTTAGTTATTATATGTCTGGGTGTAGATTTATGGTGGTTATGCCTGTTTGGCATTCTATATGCCTCACTTATCTGCATATCAGATTTTTCCCCATGTTTGAGAAATTTTCTTCTATTACTTCTGTGAATATTCTGGCTATGTCATTTGCATTGACTCCTGCCTCTTTACTGATGCCTATTAACCTTATATTTTTTCTCTTGGCATCACCTTGAAGCTGTTGGATTGTCACTTCATGATACTTTGTTATTTTTAAAAGTTCTACCCTTTCATGATCATTAATTGTGATCCTGTCCTCAAAGTCTGAAATCCTACCCTCAGCTTCATTTAAAATGGTTTTGCACATTTTGAATAGAATTTTTTTTTCTGGGATGTCTCTTTGAGTTTGTTTCATGAATTCTTCATATTTTCTATATTGTTCTTTCAAGATTTCAATCAGTTTTCCATGCTTCTGTACTTTTTTCTTTATTTCTTCTTTAGCTGTGCTCAGCAACTACTTTACTAAGGTTGTTGTTTCTATCTTTACATGAGAGAGTACTTCTAATTTGATTTTCTCCATAGCCTCATGGAGTTCTTTTTTAAATTTCACTCACTGTCTTTTCAGAGGTTTCTGGTGTGTTATTTTTGAAGTCCTCTATTTCAATGTCTCCTCTACTTGCCCCTGGTAGGCTAGATATTTGATTGTATTTTGCCATTTTCCCCCTTTGAGTCCTTCAATCCCACTAGTGTCAACTGTTGGTAGTATGTATCTTGGGGTCCTCATGTAAGGTTGATATTTGTCCATTTGCTGGATCCCACAATGAATAGGTGGGCCAGTTACCTGCATTCCCACTGCTGGAGCTGTTGGGTGAGTTCTATATTCTTCTTGGGTTGTCAAGCCTAGTAGTATTGATGTAGATCAACCTTTAGTTCCTGCTATTACTTAATCTTCAGGCTATTCCAGGTCACCAAATCTCACTGTCTATAGTGTTTGTGTTGGCTGAGGCCCTGCTGTGTCCCTATTCTGTGCTCGTGTGTCTCATAAGCCCTTTTGACTTTCTCCAAGTTGGGGGAGTCCTTCTTGGCATACTCCACACTCTGCCTGATGTTTTCTGTGTGCAGGAAGGAGTCACCCCAAGTCTCATCAGACTTATGAAGGTCTTACAGTTAGTCGGAGGGAGCTTTACTATTGTCCCTGTTTACCACTGTTCACCTCTATTTAAGGGGCATACTCACTAAACTGACTGTAGCCTGCTGAGGTCTTCTGTTTGGGTGAGGCAGTCACTGAATCTCCCCTCAAGCTAGCGTGGTAAATCCACTGTATTCTGAGGTTCTAGGAGAAAGGGGGGGAGCTCTGGCTGGAGTTCCTTGTCTCCAGAGAAGGCAGGGTCACAGGGGAGGTTGGAGTCTAAGCAATCCTGGGGGCCTCTGGCTGGAGTTCCCACTGTCATCAGGTGGTCTCTGTGGAGAAGGTGTGGTCCCAGGAGAGGCCGATGTCTAGGCCAGCCACAGGAGCCTCTGGCTGGAGTTCCCTGTTATATCTTCTTGACTCAACTTTAGTAATTCATATGAATTTCACCCATTTTGTTTATATTGCATGAAATTGAGAACCAGTTCTTTCATTCATAAATTTATGTATTGTTTTCATATTCCATTAATTTCTTCTTTAATCTTTATAATTCCTTCTCTTCTATAAGATTTGAGCTTGACTTTCTCTTCTTTTCCTAGATGTTTTAAGTGTGACTTATGTTGTTTATTTGTGCTCATTGTTTTTCTGATGTGGCTATTCATTGCTGTTTCCCTCTTAACACCACTTTCACTGTATCCCACAGGTTTCAGTAGTTTGTAATGGCATTTTTATTGAATTTTAAGTATTGTTTAATTTCTTTCTTTAATTTTATCTGTAACTCATTGGTTGTTCAAGATGTTGTTATTTAATTTCCATGCATTTATGCATGGAAATTTTGCAGTTTCTTTTCCTATTAATTTACATTTTAGTTCATTATGATCAGATAATTTGCATGGGATAATTTCAATCCCTTTGCATTTATCTAAGCATGTTCTATGGGCTTATCTATATTCTGTTTAAGAGAATTTCCCTTGTGCAAAAGTGAAAAATGTGTATTCTTACATGGTTGTATGGAACACTCTGTATATATCTATGAAGTCCATTTGTTCACAGGTTTGACTTAGTTCTGTTATTTTTTTGCTGACTTTTTTTCTACTTGATCTATCTCTTTGTGACAATGGGCTACTAAGATAATCTTTTACCATTGTGTTATTGCAAATTTGGTTTTTCTTGTCTATTAGTATTTGTCTTATATAATTGGGTGCTTTTGTATTTGGTGCATATGTATTTATGACTGTTAGCTCTTCCTCTTGAGCTATTCCCCTTACAAGTGTGTAGTGACCTTCTTTAGCACTTCTGATCATTTTTGGTTTGAAGTTAACATTGTCTGCAAACAGGGTAGCTAACCATCCTTTTTTTCTGGGTTTCTGTCTTATGGAATATGTTTTGCATCCTATGATTTTTAGTGTGTGTTTCCTTGTAAATTAGATGTGTTTCCTGTAAACAGCATATTGTAGATTCCTGTTCTTGATCATTTTGTCAACCTATTTATTTTAATTGGTGAATTGATGCCATTTATATTAATTAATATAATTGACATGTACTGACTTAAGTTTGTTGTTTTATTTTCCTGTGATTGGTTTTCTGTTTTTCACCCTTGTTTAATTACTTGTCCTGCCACGTGGTTTCTTTCTGTTGCTATTCTGGGAATTGTAGTCATTTTTGTCTCTCTCTAGTATGTCTTTCAGGTTTTTCCCTATGGTTGGCTTGCTAGACTTTCTTCAGTTGTTCTTTGTCATGGAAATATGCCATTTCTCTATCAATTTGGAAAGACCATTTTGCAGAGCTCATCAATCTGGGTTTAAAGTTGCATTCTTTCAGGGCTTGAAATACTTCACTCCAAGGTCATCTTAACTTGAGTGTTTGCACTGAAAAGTCTGCTGAGATTCTAATAGGCTTTTCTTGATAGGTGAGCTTTGTCTTTTCTCTAACAGCTTTTTGTATTTTTTTATGCTGAATTTCTGGGATCTTGATTGTTATATGGATGGGCATATATTTACTTTGGTCATGACTGTTTGGTGTCGTAAAGGCCTCACTGATCTATATATCCAATGTTTTCTGCTATTACTACTGTGAATAGCTTCTTTTTATGTCATTTCTATTGAATCTTGCATTTTCATTGATGCTTATTAGCCTTATATGGCTTTTCTTTGCATCATCTTGAAGCTGTTGAATTGTCATTTTACGCTCTCTTGTTATTTTTAAATTCATGATCACTTTCTGTGATGCTGTCTTTGAGGTCTAAAAGTCTATGGTTAGCTTCCTTCAACTGATTTTTCCAGCTTTCAATGGAATTTATTTCCTGGATATCTCTTTGAATGTGTTTCATGTATTCTACTTTTTCCCTAAATTGTTCATTCAATGTTTCCTACATTTTCCCATGTTCCTGTACCTTTTTTTTTAAATCAACATCTTCTCTAGCTATGCTGAGTAATCCCTTTATTAAGATTGTCATTTATTTATTTACTGAGAGTTTATTTCTAAACTATTTCCTCTATAGTCTCATGGACTTGTTTCTTTATTTCATTTGCTATGTTTTTGGAAATCTAAGGTGTATGACTTCTAATGTCCTCAATTTCAATGTCTCCTCTACTTGTTCCTGATGGACTGGATGTTTGAGATTGCATTTTACATTCCTTTTGTCAATTTCACCTCTTGGGTTAATATTTTGGTCTTTTCAACCCCAGTAGTCTCAACTGATTATCATTTGTGTCTTAGGGTGCTACTGTAGGGGTGATATTTGTTCAATTGTTGGGTTCCACATAGCAGGGGAGGGGCCGGTCATCTGAATTCCTCCTGCATGACCTGTTGAGTGGGTCTTATATTTTCCTTAGTCTGACTGGTCTAGGAGTGTTTATGTAAGCCAACCCTTAGCTCCTACTGTTACTGTGGCTTTAGGCTATTCCACACTGCCAGGTGTATCTGGCTATGCTGTGCAGCTCTACTGGGACCCTACTGATTTGCAGGTGGTCTTCTAGTCCCTTTCAATTTACTTTGCATTAGGGAAGATCTTATTGGCACTTTCTTCAACCAACTCAGTGTTTTCTATGGAAGGAGTACTCATCCACACTTTTTCCAGGCTCACCAAAGTCCTACAGCTTGAGGGGGGTGGTTACTACTGCTCCTGCATACCCACTGAGGTTCTCTATTTCAGGGTAAAACTCACCACACTATCATAGGTCTGCTGAAGTCCTCTGTGTGGGTGAGGTATTGCTGAGGGTTCCACCAGCTCACGGGTTCTACAGGGGGTGGAAGGGATGGCTGATTTTCCATGGGCTGCTGAGGTTTCTAAGATGAGGGAGAATGGTGACCAATGATTCCTCTGTCCAGAGGACTCTGGGGAGGAGGAGGAGTGGTAACCAAAGATCCTGCCAGCTCAAGTCTCCATGTTGGATAGGGCAGGGCTGCTAATGATACTGCTGGCTGCAGAAGTCTCTGGGTTTTAGACGGAGGTGATGCTGAAGATCCTGATAACCCTCTGAGGTCTCCAGGGTGAAGGAGGAGGTGCTTCTGATGATCCAGGAATCTGCAAAGATCTCTAGGTTGGAGGGGGAGGTCCATCCCCATATATTACTCATACTCAATTCATGGGTATATATTCATTGAAGTTATAGAAACCTCGGATTTGTCAACTATATACTGGTAAATTAATTAAAATTAATATCAATTAATTAAATTTAAGAGGGAAGAAAATTATAGACCACAGCATTTCTCTATGATTTTGAATCTGCTTCAAATATCCCTCACTTTATTTTCCAGCAAAACTCACAATTAGTTTTTTAATGGATGATTATCATTAAGCATGTTGCTCTACTGATGATAATTATAGCAATGTCCTATTTGATAAAAGATGTTGATGCAATTTAGAATGCCTTTTAATATTCATAAATCTTGTTTATACCTTTCTGTCCCTCTGTCTCTTTCTGTCTCTTTTTCTCTCACACACACAAGCACACACATCATTTCTTGTCTGAACATGAGATATTGTTCATATTTTCAGTAGAGAATATGGAATAGAAATTTTTAAAAATGAAACCCTAAATTTGTCCATAATGGAAAATTTTGAAAACTTTTATTTTATGGAAAACATAAATGATTTTTTTAGGTATATATGTATCTTGTTTCAAAGTATTCCAAAACTTTTGAGGAATAATATTTTCAAAGCATGTATAGATAGTACATTCAAAACATATGTACACTTTTATGTTTGATTTTTATTATATTACCCTTATCATATTTTATGCTAGTTTGCAACAAGGTATGATGGAATTTCAGAAAAAGTCTCCTATATCTAATGTCTATGTCTTTACTATTATCTAGAGTGTGTATACTGTCTGTGAAAATTGAGATATTACTGGGAATTAAGTTTAAAGGTGAGCCAGGAATTTATCTCAACAGCATAAGCACCTACTTTGCAAGCATGTGGTCATGAGTTCAATCCCTGGTACAAAAAAAAAAGAAAGTTTAAAGATGTACTTAATACTACACATTATGTATATGATTAATGACTATGATTCTTTATCAAGGGAAAAATTATATGAAAATACTATAGTGACCAGTAAATTATTTTTTCATTTGCCAAAGGAATATATTTTTCTAGCATAGCTTCAAATTCTGGGAATTGATACTAGGAAATTAAACAATTGTGCAAACTCGTCTAAGTACCTTAATCAGCATCACAGAATTTTTGATAATAATGATCATTTATTTGAAACCAAACTAGCATTATTATTAATAATAATAATCATTCATTTGAAACCAAGCCAGAAATCTTAAGATAATATTTAAAAAAATATTTTTCGAAGTGGACATTTAGTACTATGAGTTACAACAAACAGAGAATTTTCCACACAATAAATAAAATTTCCAGAAAAGGAATACAATCTTATGTTAATTATTTCAAATATGCATAAATATGTAAATGTGTAAGATATGCATTTAAACATGTGTATATAAGGACACTTATATAGATAGAAAAATGTTAGCAAAGTCACAAAAAAGATGTTATCACAGGCTATCCTTGAGTGCTAAAATTTCAGTTATTTTCTTTCCTTACATATGTATTAGCTAACAACAAGAATATTTTACTTTTCAATAACAATGGCTTAATTTCAAATAAAACTTGGGAGTCACCATCTTAGAGAAGCAAGTACATTTTATTTTGTTATCTGATACACATTTATAAATCATCTACTATTTAGCTCTGGGTTAAGGCAGAGCAAAAGAATTTGCACAGAATTATTTTTTTAGGATAACATGGGCCATTAGATGATGCTTACTATTCAGCAAAGCATGGGAAGTAGAGGAAATCTGAAAACAGAGTAGTCAAGAAATTAGCTTTTAGTAAATGAGATATTTTTAGCCTAGCTGTCAAGTAAGAGTTAATGTGCAAAACTCCCATTCACAGAAATAGTTTACAGAGTTTCAAATCACCCAAATATACCAAAAAAAAAAAATCAGAGTCATTGCCTTTTGCACCACCTCATTATCTCCTTAAGATTTTACAAATGAAACAGTTTGATAATGGTATTTGAAAATGAATTGACTTATTGAATTTTAACTTCAATAAGTAGAAATTTCCATGAAAAATAAAAGAATTAAAACACAGCTGATATGACTTCATGGTTTAATAATGCCAGTAAGGCATTATTAATATTTTAACTCAATTATTAGCAGTTATATTTACAACGATGCTACCCTGCTAATTTACTTAGTCTTTGATTGGATACTGGATTCCTGTAGGTGAAATGTAGGTGTACTAAAAATGAAAAAAAAAGTGCATTCCAATATATAGCTACCTAACTCCATTGTGCATTTTGTTCTTGAGCTCTGACCTTACAGATATATCATGTAACTTCTGGAGCTGTGCCTTCTTACACACTTACAATCCTCTTCTCAAAGTGTTTAACAACTCCTTTTAGGTGACCAATGAATTTTATTCAATTATATGTCATTAAATAATGAGTTCCTAGACCAGTTGCAAGATAGTAAAATATATTTCCAATAAATAAATAGAAGTCATAAAATCATGCTTTCTGTGTTTAGTAAGAAAATATATCTATATTTATAAAATTTATCTCCTGTGTCTGGATATAATTTCTGCTATTTTCAGAAGCTTTTTTGTCCCAATGAAACTCAAGATACAGTTTTATTTATAAAATTATACTATTTAAGACCCTGTAAGAAGCAAGCATCAAAAAATGGAGTGTCATAAACACATATAAAGTAAACTGCACCAAAATGTATTTTAAAAAATGCTTGCAAACTCTTAACCACAGGGAACAATACACAAGAATGACAAAGATCAAATTGACTGGAATGGGCTCCTGAAATTTCTTCTTTTTTCAATTTCCTTTCAACATGACCCTAATTCCTCATAATACAGTATTTTATGCACTTGAGAAAAATACAGTCTTCCTCACCATGTTCACAAAGGCTTGCTTGACTTGCTCATTTCTCAGGCTATAAATAAAGGGGTTTAACATGGGGGCTACTGAGGTGTTCAGCACAGCAACTCCTTTGCTCAAAGATACTCTTGCTCCTGCAGAAGGCTTAATGTACATAAAAATGCAGCTGCCATATGAGATGGAAATGACAATCATATGGGATGAACATGTAGAAAAGGCCTTTATCCTCTGAGAAGTAGAAGGAAATTTGAGAATAGTTCTAACAATATATATATAGGATAGGAATATTAATGCTAAAGTAAACATTAGAATAAATAGAGCACCAGAAAATCCCATTATCTCTAGGAATTTTGTGTCTGAACAAGAAAGTTGCAGGAGGGGAAAATAATCACAAGTAAAATGGTCAATATTAGATCTACAGTAATCAAGTTGCAACAGCAACATAAGTAGAGGGAAGATGATCAAGAATGAAGTCAACCAGGAAGCAAAGACAAGTGTCGTGCAGACTTTTGGATTCATGATGATCATGTAATGCAGAGGTTTGCAGATGGCAATATAACGATCATAGGACATGGCAGCCAGAAGGTAAAATTCTGTGACTCCCAACTGAATGAGAAAAAATAATTGAGCTATACAATCATTAAACGAAATGGTTTTATTTCCTGATATAATGGTGCCCAGAAACTTGGGAATACTGACAGTTGTAAATGAAATTTCAACTAAGGAGAAATTCCTCAGGAAGAAATACATGGGGGTCTGAAGGTGGGAATCCAGCAGGGTAAGGGTGATAATGGTCAGGTTTCCAGTGATGCTGAGAATGTAGGTGATAAATAGAAACACAAAGATGACAGCTTGGAGCTTCGGGTCATCAGACAACCCCAAGAGGATAAACTCTGTTATTTCTGAATGGTTTCTCATTCTTTAGTTCTTGATATTTTTCTCTTGCAGAATCTATAGGTGAAAGAACAGACCTGTACTGTGATTAGCTTACAAGTGTAGAGCTTGGATTGTGCTCAAATCGTTTACCATGCCTACATTCCAGGGATAATGGCAATGATCCTTTAATATCTATTCTTACAGAGTAAAACTGTGTAATGAAGGCATGTTAAAGAATAGTTTCAGATCTCCAAAGCCGTACCATTTTACTCCAGTTAGAAAATATATTAATAAAGAGAAAAATACTAAATTCTGATTAGAATATGGAAGTAAAATAATTCTTAAACATTATTAGTTATAGTGCAAATTTGTACATCCATAATGAAGAAAAGTATGGAGGTTCACAAGAAAACCAAAAATAGAACTACCATATGATACAGTTATCCTATCCCTTTGTGTATGTCCAAAGGAAGTGAAATCAATATAGAAAAGAAATACCTGTATGCCCACATTTATTGTAGCATTTCTAACCATATCAAAAATATTAAATAAGCTTATTTGTTAATCAAAAGATGAATGGAAAGAAAATATGATACACACAAAAAAATTGATGGAACTAAAGAACATTATTTTCAGTGATAAAGCCAGACACAAAAAGACAAGTTTTGCTTGTTTCCTCTTGTATTTGGAAACAAAAATATCATCCTGAAGGTAGAATAATGTGCTGTAGGCATTAGGAATGATTGGTGGTGTAAAGTAAATAAATGTGATCACTGCATGCTATGAAAATATTACACTAAATTCTATTAATTTGTACAAAAATGTGGATGATGGGAAATAAAAAGTATGATATGATTCTCTACCTTGACGTGATAGGTAAAAAGTTTGTCAGAAGATATTTCTCTCTTCAAATACTACCTCTTACCTTTAAGATTTCTTCTCAGATAGAATCACCTTCATGTCATTGCTTCAGTCTTTACACATTAATCCTTCATGTAAAAGTTTATTACACTGAAAATTATCAAAAAGAGGAAAATTATGTTATTTTTAGAAAGTGATCATTTTTGCCTTAGTGACCTGTCAATTTTTACAAACTGACTCAGCTTTTCTAGCTCCTATTTCTCCCATATAAGAAGTCAGATAGCCTTAAATTGTTACCATAAGTATCTCATGTGTTAGAAATAGAAGAAAGTAAGATACACAAAACAATGTGAATTGTGGGTTTTAAGCATGATACTTATTGCATTCAAATGTCTGTCAAATTTTCATGATATTAAACTCTCACATTTATGTGTCAGCCTTGTTCAAAGTTATTTTTCTTTTCCTGTGTTTGCTCTAATATTATGATTACTACTATTTGAGAAAGTTATTCAGTTAAACAGATAAAAAAATTTCAAGAAAATTATTTAGTAGTTTCATTTAAATTATGGAATAATAAATTTTAATATTTTTTTTACAAATGAAAAAATATAAATCACTTTCCCATAGTTCATTTTCATGTTGAAAGATAGAAGATATCTAGCTTTGAATCCATTTCACCTCCTGAGTCTGAGGTCATTTAATCTTCTATGACCAGTAATTTTATCTATGTAGTTTCTTGCATTGAGAGGTCAATGTCATATGATAGTTGAATTCATAAAACAAATTAATTTATGTGAAGCTTTTGGAAAAATAATTATCATTTAATGAAAGCTATATAGAGGTTTTTTTTACAGAGAAAATGTTCCTAACCACTGAGCTAAATCTCTGCAATTAAGATGATGTCTTATGTTAAAAGTAATGTTTTATATAAACAGTAAGTAATTACATAAAAATAAAATAGAATAGGAATACCTGATTGTGTAGTATGTGTCACAGTTATACAATCATATTTAGATTTTCTTCTTTTACTTTGTCTAAATGGCACTGATGTGCCCAATATTTTGTTCTGTCTCCTTGACCTTATTGCCACACACGTGCGTGTGTGCACACACATGCCCGGTCCACTACCATCATTAACCAGTATTTGATTACTGCATGTGAAACATGTTAAATATCCATATCACATCAAAATTGCTACCTTGATCATTTCTCTGCTCTTCACTAGTAATAAATTTAAATATAATGCTTGTGTAGACATCACTAATAACAAAATGTATAGCTATTACTTGTTTTATGAGTGGGGCACTGTAATAATATCTTTAACCCCTCCTCCCTTATTCACATTACACTAGGTAAACTACTCACTTTACAAATGCATAGGAATCTCATACTCTTCCCAACTCACTATGTTTAGACTACACTGAAATCTGTGTGGGCCTCTCTATTACACTGTGCTTTTTTGAAATTTAGGCTTGGGTCTTCAAGCCATTTCAACATATTTCAGTTCATAGATATAAACAAAACATTTATTTAATTAATTCATGCTTAGTTTGCTGTTGAATTGTATCTGTCATCAGTCATATTTCTCTAATTTGTAATACATAGGATGCATCATGTGTATGCATGTATGTGTATATATATATATATACACATACATACATACATACATACATACATATATGCATATACAGTTTAATATTTGTTTTGGGAATGTATTTCTCCCATATCAGTTACATTACAAAAGGTATTTCCTTCCATGCTTTGCCTAAAATTTCCTTTTATTGTGTAAATTCAAAACAAATTTTATGTCAATTATTGACATAAATTTAAAGAAAACTTGATAAAACATTTATGTAGTGGATCTTACTACACTTTGAAAGAGTGGGATAAAAGAATTTGCTTTCATTTTATTTGTGGTATGTGGATATGCATATGCATGCTGGTTTGTTTTTAACAATGTTGAAGTAAAGCAGTAATTGTAAAGCATAGGCTTATTTTCAGGCTTTTACTCGGGTATCTCTTCTTCAGTTAAATTCTTATGAAGATCATTGGAGATATATTACATAGCATATCTGCTGAAAATTGCTTAATTGGTCAGATCATAATTTTTCTTATGAAGTTAAAGATCTTTTTCGACCTTAAACAAATACATTAGAGAAAGGATAATTATTCACAGCAATGTGTAGGAAGTGTGGTTCAGCTTCCTATTTACACTCATGAACACTTCTGGCACTGCACAAACATTTCGGGCCCTGGGTCATGGCACAAGTGTTCGTTAGAGAATGTCTCTAGCCTGAGTGAAGAAAATACTCAGGAGAATCTACTGAACAGTTACCAGACTTATTTTATTACAGTTTCTTTTCACTGTACTTTATAATTATTTTTTGTGATTCTGCTTAGAGAGAAATGAATAGTTTACATTTATTGAATTTAATATTTATGCATATCCTCAGCATTTATACTAGTGTATATAGAAAAAAGTAATGGAAGAGAATGCTTATCAAATAACACTTATAATAGTTTTATAAATAGTAATATATATGTTTGTAAGAGTTTGTACAGATCCTCAGATGTTCACAATTTTTACTCATTAGTTAGCCACTTATCATTAAATTAAGAAACAAGAATTGAATCAGGAAATTATTGACTCAAAACCTGATCGCTTTGTTATATGTGATACCATATATTTTATTTAGTATCAAAGAAAGCACATAGGCCTTGTCACTAGAAAGACAGCTTTAAAATGCCAACAGGTCATATAAAGGATTTGTATCTTTGGATGAATTGCTTATATTTTAGCTTCAGTTTCTCTGTTTAAAATACAGTTTAAATTTTGAAAGCATGAAATTAAATCCTCCCTAAATCATATGGCATTAGTCTCTAAGCCATAGCTATATTATTTTTAAATTATAATTATTTTTAAGCTTTGAGTAGGACCCACATACTTTTTGTGATTTATAGCATTATGTCTTCCCATGTGTAACATCTGTTACATTATATCTCATTTAGCCCTTAAAACACATGTGAAAGAATTTTATCCTCATTCCCCAAAGAAGCACTGAAGCTCTCAGATCGTGTAGCTTCCTTTCTTTCCTATGGCTAGCAAATATCAGCCCTCTTAAATTACAGTTTTCTGTTAAAGACAGAACTGCATAAGCTGCAAAACACAGAGAGAGAGAGAGCATTCCTCCTTGTAATCATCAGAAAATGAATAAATTGATGGAATGAAAGAAAAGCTCGTAGTCATTTCATACATTTTCATATATCATGCATGAGAATATTACACTAATATAGACTTCTTAGGAGGATCAGAAGGTGAACTGTTAAGTGTTGAATCAATACTGAAATTTAAGCATCTTCCACTGTTTTGTATATGGATGACTTATTTCTGCTTTTCATATAGTTGTACAAATAATCAGAATGGCTGGGATTATAAAAGTACATGTAAATATAATCATTGAACATTCTTTTTTGTCAAGTGATCTAGTTTGACATTTTTACTTACAAAGTTTTTGTCTTAATTGTTCCATTGCATTCAGAGTGGATATATTTCTTTCACTGTATAGATGAGGAAGGAGACAACTATAAAATACAAATAATGCCATGAATTATTTCAAAATTGTTTGGCATCAATCCTACTTATGTTTTGTGTAGTGTGAGCATCTTAATATTTTATCAATTCTCTCTACCAGAAGCTCAAGAGATTAATTCAGTGGATCAAAGTTGCCAGAAGAATACAAAACAAAAATGCCACAAAGGAATAAAATGCATAACACATAACATTGGTATGGAACTGGAAAAAGAAGCATGGGAACAGTGTCCAATGAGACAGAAAAAAGTAATAACAAATGACAACAGATTTTTTTCACTTGGGAATTATTTTGAGATGGTGATGCCAACCAAATACAGAACTATAACTTCTAACATAGATCTATACCAAATATTTCATCACAGTTTTCAAACTGAAGATCTATTAAATCTAAGCAGATTTAAAATAAAGCAGATAATGAATGTACATTTTAAAAATCTACTCCCATTGAGAATTTTATTACTCTAATGCTGTTCATATTTTACAATTTTTAACTAAATAATAGCTTAACACTTAAAAGTTGATGAGTTTCTTGATTGTGGGGATTGATGATATAATTTACATGCTACATATAGAGTCAGGAGGTTGTTTTATCCTAGACAAAAATCTAATGTGACTGAAAGTATTTGATAAAACACTGTTTATTATTGATAAAAATTAGTAAACCCGAAAATACATCAAAAAGTGTTCTTTTTCTTTTCAAATTACTATACCATATTAGCTACTGTTATTAAATAAACCTAGCATTTTCTATTTTTGCTGCAATATCTTCACCCATACATACAAAGCACATAATTATTTGTTTTAGAATATATCTGTGAAAATTAAATAAGATGCAGCACAGAATACATCTAATCAAAATGTGGCACAGAATGAGCACTCTCACTAGAAAAATTGTTTTTACTTAGGATATTTGTGTCAGATATTGCTTATGTGACAGTATTAGAGGCTAACACAACATTTACATTTATGTAATAGTTAGAGATAAAAAAGAGAATATATAAAATGTTAAAACAGATGCTATCAGTATTTCTTAATAACGTAATATTATGAATTGGAATGTATTTCTAAGTAGAGGGCCTGTGGATATAGCTCAGCAGTACAGTGCCTGCCTGGCAAGAATGAGGTCATTAGTTTGATTTCCAGTAAAAAACAAAAAAAAATGTACTTCTAAGTAGAGAGACCTGATTTCATCAGATAAGTATGAAGAATTAGAAAGTGAGAGTTCTAGGATTGCAAGATGGCTGAGTAGTGGCATGATAAGAGAGCCTCTCTGAAAAAAAAAACACACAAAAAAAACCCAGACGCTGGAATCTGACAACATGGAGAAAGCCAGACAAAAGGAGAAGAATTCTCATGACCCAGGAAGAAACTGAGGAAAAAGAAAAAGAAAAAAAAAAAAAAAGAAAGAAGAAGAAGAAGCATGGACAGAGGGCTGGAGTTGGACAAGTCCCGGTCACGCCTTAGAGTCAGGGGTCTCACAATCTAGCTGAGATCGTGGCCCTTCCGAGAGCGGGGCTTGGTGAGCTCCAGACCCTCGGCTGAGGGAGGCACTGCGGCAGGGAGTGGAAACCGCCAGTTGAGCTGTGTGAACTCTGGTGAGTGATCGGAACTGGATTCCCCTGATCAGGAGGACCGGCAAGATGACATTTTGGAGTTGGGAAGGGCTGGCTTGAATGAAAACCTGAGGCAGCATCCATGGACAACTCCTAGTCCAAAGCAGATTGGTGGGATCTGCTTGGGCTGGGCCAAGCCCCTGGTTGAAATCCAATAGCCGGGGAGGAGGCTGTTGTGAGCCAGTGGCATCCCAAGGGAATACATGAACTTGCTGAAGCATAAACTGGTTGACTGATGTAGGGGGAGAGGGGCTGGCTCTCAGCATGCACCTCACAGATCCGCAGCTGACTATGGGTCAGCACTTCCCTAGCCAGTGTGCTGCAGAAAAAACTGTAAGCAATATGAAAGGCCCAGAGACTTCCACCACCCACCTGTCTGAAGGGGGCCTGAAACATGACCAGACAGAGAAACAGCAAAAGGTCTCTAACTGTGGAACCAGGGAAAGTGAGTTCAGCAGAGGTAAATGCAGAGGAGGTTGAGAGCAGCAAACCTGTAATGTCAGAGACAGCCTCATCAGAAATAAAGAAATACCTCTGTGACCTCATCGACGAATTTAAATCTGAAATTCTAACTCCGGTGAAGCAATATATAGGGAGGTTAATAAAAGAAGCCCAGAGTAATCCTCAAGTAGACACAAATGAAAGAATAGTGGAACCCAGAGAAAGGAGAGAAGCCTTTGATGAAGAATATAAACAAAACCTAGAATACATAAAACAGATCCAAAGAGAATATCAAGAAATTAAAAACTCCATTGAAAGCTGGAAAAACCTTTTAACAGAAACTAAAGACAAACTTTCAAAACTTGAAGGTATATTTGTAACATATGATTGAGAAAGGAAGGATCTCTTAAAAATAACAAGGAACCAGAAGCAATGATACAAAGGCTAGAAGATGACAAGAGGATTATAACCTACAAATAAAATATGTAAATGAAGATGCAGCAACAAATACAAATAAAATTAAAAAAGTCTATTCACAGAAATAATTAAGGAAAACTTCCCAAACATAGGTAACAGAAGTGAAGTTCAGATAAATGAGGCATACAGAACTCTAGCCAGCTACAACCAAAACAGATCTACACCTAGACATACAATAATCAGGATCCCAGAAATCCATCACAAGAACAGAATATTAAAAGTGGTCAGAGAAAAGAAACAGATTACCTATAAAGGAAAACTCATCAAAATCACAGAGGACTTCTCATTGCAAACCATCAAATCAAGTAGAGCTTGGAGAAAAATATTCCAAACCCTGAAAGAAAATAGCCTCAAACCCAGAATGATGTACCCTGCAAAACTGTCTCTCAAAATTAATGGAGAGGCAAGATATTTCCACGAAAAAGAGGAACCGGGTGAGTTTGTGACCACCAATCGAACCCTGCAAAGAATTATGAAGGACATTCTAGAGAGAGAGAAGAAAATCACCAGGGTTCCAGGAACAATGGCAGAAAGGCCTCAAAGAAAGGTGCAGACAGTGGAATGAAGGAGAAAAGTAAACAAATAACAACAGAAAAATAGCATGGCAGAGATAAGACAGAGAAAATTGGTTATATCACTGTTTTACCTTGACTGATTTTATTTGAATCTGGTATGCTTGAGAATGTCGAGTGTGAGAGTAGGGGCAACTACTCTGAAGATGACAGGATTCAATAGGATACCCATTCTGGTTTGATTGTTAACTGCCTTTGAAGTCTTATAATGTCTCCAATGTTTAGATTTTATTTATAGTGTAATGCAATGCTAAGTTTAACTATACTAATGTTTGACGATATAGACAATTTTATTGAAAATAACAAGAGACATCATAGTAACTGCAGTAGATCACCTAGTATTGTGGTTTTATATGTCCTTTCCATTTCATGTTTCTCTAGGAATTTGCATTGTTGACTTGTTTTGATTTGTTTCTCCCTCTAATACAGAAAGGCTAGGTATATGTGTAGAGACTTATACATGTGTAGAACTTCTAAGTAGTTTACAAGAATGGATTATAGTTATTGTAAAGAAAAAAAAAAGAGAGGAAAAGAAAGTATTCTAAAGTATTCTAAAGGATACAACTGCATGTATGTTTGAGTAAGTGGGATTAATAACCATGTTGCTAAAGTTTAGTTGGATGGATGAACAAAACTGATTGCAAACTGTTTGGATGTCCACTTTGTAGGCTTTACTTTTGTAACTTGAACAACTACTTCTAAGAGAAAATATGTAATTATCAACTAGTGATTTCTTACTGGTTACAATTTTTGTTTTTCTGTTTTGTTTTGTTTTTGAGATTTTGTATTATTTCTACCCTCTTTCTGTTTCAAAATTTTTTTCTTTAAATAAAATAAAAACAAAGAATTAGAAAGTGAACCATACAGACATCTTGCAAGAAATATGTTATAGATATCTATTATATCTCATAAAATATTAAAGGCAAGTATTTGTAATAAACACTACGTAATGTAAGTCAACTTGTTAATTGGAGTATAACTCTATAAGCCATTACAGTAAAATATTTTTATTCTTAATATTAATCAAAAGAGTTAGTGATGTTGTACTGATTTTCTATTCTTATTTAAAAATGAATGATTACATGAAAAAGAAACATTCTCCCAAAAAAAACAAACAATATAGTTCCTTTCAGATTACTAAGATTGGTGAAGTTAATGAGCTCAGCATGGCAGGTAACTGTGTAATGGCTAGCAGGGGACAGTAGAAAGTTTAATTCCTTCATTCCATTATTGATCTTTCTGGTTAAATTCATTTTTGTTAATAGTGAATTCATTTATTTTTATAAGACAGTGCTTTATGAGGAAAGTTCCTAAAGGTCTGTTTTACTTGCTGGTTCCTAAAGGGTAAATAAGAGGGTTCAAAATGGAGCAATTGAAGTATTGAGAACAGCTAATCCTTGGGTCAATGATGCTGTTTCATTAGCCGAAGGTTTGACATGAATAAATCAGCAACATCTATATGAGATGGAGATGACAATCATGTGAGTGGAACAGGTAGAGAAAACTTTTTTCCTCTGACTGAGAGAAGTGATTCTTAGAATTGTGCAAATGATACATATGTAAGAAAGAATCATAAATGCCAGTGTGAAGAGCAGAGTAACAAAGGCAAAGTAAAACCAACCATCTCCAAAAGCTATGTATCTGAGCATGAGAGTTGTAAGATGGGAAAGTAGTCACAAGAGAAGTGATTGATGACATTGGAAGCACAAAAATCCAACTGGAGGATAAGCATAAGTGGTGAGAAAATGGTCAGAAATTCTACCAGGCAAGAACTAAGACCAGAAGCAGACAGATCTTCTTATTCATTATGGTGGTGTAGTGCAGAGGCTTGCAGAAGGCCACATAGTGATCATAGGACATAGCTGTCAAAAGTAAAAAAAATCAGACACACCTAAGTAGATGAAGAAAAAAAACTGAACTAAGCAGTTGTTACAGGAAATGGCCTTGACATCAGTAATTATTGAACACAGAAATCTTGGGATGGAAACACTGGTAAATGTAATTCCCAACCAGGAGAAATTTCACAGGAAGTACATGAGAGTCTTTAACTGTGAATAGAACAAGATGCAAATGATGGTTAAGTTTCCAGGGTTACTTAATATGTACATTATCCAAAAAAGTTAAAGATTACATTCTGAAGTTTTGGGTTGTCTCACATACCCAAGACACAAACTTGGTAATCATTGTGTGATTTCTCAAGTTAAATTTTTTCTTTCAGCAGTATCTATTGCTGAAAAATGAAGCAAAATGAACAGCATTTAATGTGAAAAATTAGAAATTTTAAATAGAAGAGAAAATATATCCAGTTAAATGCAAGTGTTCACCCTTACACTTGTAAGAATTTTTGCAATTTCTACTCCTTTATATGGCAAAAGAAAATCTTACATTCACTAAATATTTTAAAGTTCTGTTATATCTGTTTGTATAATGAAACTTTCTTTAAGTGCAATATACCTTAGAGTCAAGATTTTCTCAAACAATATTGAAACTTTTTTCTCCAAATTTCAAATTTATATACTTAATAAATGAAGTATACTTTTTAAAAATTTGATTACACTTGAAAACTTAAATCATTTGTTGGTGGAAATTGATCACAAAACTACAATAATAGCTTACTACTAGTGATGATAATTTTTATTCTTATTTTTTTAAGCATTATCATGAAAATTAATGTGGTTGAGACAATGAAAACAAATAATTAAAATTTCTTGGTTGTACACAATAGTAAATTAATGTTATGGACAGGAAAACAAGGCCAGAGAAATTAATTAAAACTCACAACTTAATGATGTAGCTCTGCAATATATTGCTGTAGTTTTATGTTCATTGTTTAACAGCAATTTATTACATTCAGTTTTTCATTTTGACCTTAAATCCTTCTGACGTCAAGAAGAAAGCGACAAGTGAATTTTTGTTGCCAAAATACACAATTGCCTCATTCCTGAAACTAGCTAATATGAATAAACTTTTTTTTCACAGAATTTACTTTATAGAGGCCAGAGTCTAAGCTATAACTTTTATAGCTTCTATCTGTCTTATTCTCTCCTTATCATGAGCAAACAGCATTCTGTCTGTAACTTAAGTACTTAGTTTCTATTGCAACACTGATGGTTTGGTAGGTGATGAATAAGAAATATGATTTTGTGCTTTTTATTATTTTATTTTTATTAATATCGAGTCCTCTTTTAGTGATACACTTATTCTCATGAACATATCTAAAAATGACATAAAAATGTAGACTCTGTTGATGTGGTTGGAAAATAAGTGAACCATATTAAAGTTTATAGTAATAAATCTACTAATGTGATATTGTTGAATCCTTGCAATTTTAACTTTTATGTAGCTTTAACATTTTCACATCTTCCTTAATATTTTTGATTTTATGCTTGGTTATTTAGAACTGTATTATCAGTCCCCATATATTTGAAGATTATCTAAATAGATTTTTATTGCTGAATTCCTGTTCAACCCTATTAAGGCCTGAAATCCAGCATGTATAATTTTTAGTCCTTAAATTCATTCATTTTGTGGAATAGAACTTGATCTATCTTTGTAAGTGTTTCATTTACTCCTTAGATATATCAGTTGAGTGAGTAATTGAGGCATAAAGATAGAGAGAAAGAAAACAACTGGAATGTTTACTCTGAAAGAAAATCTTGGTTTTGGAGACCCCACTATGGAGGATTAGAGACAGCAGTGCTCAGGACATGCTCCGAGGACTCTCATCAGGTTCTGCACTACTCAAAAATGGGGCAAACAAACAATTTATGCATGGGAAGGAGACTTGAAGGAGAAGAAAACTAGATAATTTCCATTATCAGGAGTGCTTAGAAAAAAAAAAACTTAGTTGCTTCTCATTCCCAACAAATTTACGGATTAACCCAAGGACATACTCTATCTTTCAAAAGTATCAAATCTAAAGAAAGAAGCAGAGGGAAGGAGCTAAGTAAAGCAGTTTCACATGAAGCCCACTACTCTGTGCCGACTGCTCACCTGTTTTAGCTTTCTTCCTACTGTGACTGAGTTAGAGCAGAACATTCTTTGAGAATGTTCTCTAACACTATGGTTGCCATGGAGAGAAAGGGATGGGACTCAAAAAAGCACCAATAAAGCAAAAGGAATAAGCGGATGCTTGATCACTCCTTCTATGCCTTCCCTCCAACTGAAAGTGTCTCATCAGAGGACAAAACAAAATAATTTCGCTACTCTTACTCAGAATAATATGGCTGAAACCTGATAAAGTTCTGCCTGCAGACAGAACCAGAAGCAGACTTGGTAGGCACTGGGAAGCTTTGCGTGCACACACACACAGACACACACACACGTGTGTGTGTGTGCGCACGCGCACGTGTGTTTGTGTTTTCCTTCATCCAGCTACTCTTGTTTTATTTTTCTATTTTCATCATAAACATAGACACATATATATCTACATATACATATATCTGTGTGTGTGTGTGTGTGTGGTCTGTATATGTGAAACAGAGAATAAAATTAGTGAGGGCTTTGGCTAAATAGTAGAATCATGATCATCTTAGGTGTAACCTCCACCAAAAATTGTGTTCAGAGGTTTCAAAGATAAGTTTCTACCATCTTATCAATTGGTTTTGCTGTCTTAATGGTTACTCCAATCATCAATTAAACTGCTCTCCATCTTCTCCTTGTCTCTACCTCCTCAGTTAAGCTCTCAGTCACCCTACCAGCCCCATTACAGATATAATAATGTCATTAAATTCACATCTAATTTCCAATTTGTACTTATTTTTATCTTACTTTTCTTCTTTCCTTATGAACTATTTTCTCTTTCTATTTCTTCCTTTCTTCTTCACTCATCTTTTACATATTAACCGATTTTTCACCTGAACTACTTTCTTTCTATTTAATGAAAAATAAATTTAACTGTTAAAATAAGTTCTAAGTTATATGATCAATATATTTTTGTTTCTGTTTTAGTCTTGAGATGGTAATTGATTTCTCTTTGTAATGTAATTTCCAGGACTGCCCCTATTATTGTGAGTAACAGTATATAAAAAAAATCCAGGGAAATAATTCAGCATTCAAAATATGAGAGAGATAAGGATCTGAATAGCCTATGCCAAAAACAATCTGTCCAGTGTATATAAAAATAATGTGACTGGACATCACATGGTTGAGGAGAAAATATTTGCAAATCATATATTCATAAGGCCTTATTATATAGAGCATATAAAGAACTGAAGCAACTCAAAGACAACAAAACTAATAAGCCAACTGAAATTTGTTAAAGAACTTGAAAAGGCATTTCTCAAAAAACACATGTGCAAATAGACGCTATTTCATGAAAACATTCAACATCAAGAAAACTAATTAAAGCCACATTGACATATGACCTCATATCTGTTAAAATGCCTTTTATAAAAAATGATAATTTATAATAAATATTTGAAACCATGTAGAGAAACAAGAAAACTTGTACGTAGTTGCTACAAATATAAATTAGTGCAGCCATTCTTTGTAAACTAGTATATAAGTTCCTCTTAAAACTAAAAATATTATTACTGTATATACAGCAATTCCATTTTAGGTACATATTCAAAGGAATTGATCCCATTAT
Source organism: Hydrochoerus hydrochaeris (assembly GCA_004027455.1). Classification (NCBI taxonomy): domain Eukaryota; kingdom Metazoa; phylum Chordata; class Mammalia; order Rodentia; family Hydrochaeridae; genus Hydrochoerus; species Hydrochoerus hydrochaeris. The sequence goes on along the minus strand of PVLA01007350.1, from coordinate 6,845 downwards.
GTCAAAGAGACATCTACACATTCAGGTTCATTTCAGAATTATTTAGAATAAGATAAAGATGGAAGTAAGTTAAGTGTACACCAACAGATGGGAATATGAAGAAAATACAGTAGACACTATAATGGAATATTATCCAGATTTCAAAAAGAAAAGAATTATACCATTTGGGACACCATAGACTTATGTAGAGAATGTTGTACTGAGTAAAATACACTGGACATAATCAGACAAAAATGTACCACCTCATATGTATAAGAAGTCTAAAAAAATCAATTTCATAGAAATATGGCATACAAAGGTGATTACCAGAAAAATGAGGGTAAGCAGGAGGGATGGGAGAAAGGGAAGATGCTGAACAAAGTGCGATGTTTCATCTGGACAGCAGAGTAAAGTCCTATTGGTCAATGTTACCACATATTAATCTTAGTTAATAATAATATATGTATACTCAAAGCTGCTAAAATAATATTAATACTCTCATTAAACCTAAAGGAAAGTTGGATAAATAGATTTTAGTTTGATTAACCTTTCTATTATTTATACATATTTCAAAAACATCACATTGTATTCATAAGTATTGAGAAAAACAGGATACTAAAGTTGCACCAGCAGGGTCACATTTATTGTGATGCTGTGAAAAATATGTTAGCTACAGAATCAATTGTGGTGCTCATGATGGATGAATAAATCAAAGTTGTTATATACACTGGATTATTATCCAGACACAAATGAAGTCTTGTACTGTGCAGCAAAGTGGAGAAAACTGGAGGATATTATGTTAAGTGAAATAAGCCAGACACAGAAAGACAAATACTGACACAGTTCTTAAATGTGAAAGCTAAAGAAATTTGACATGAATGTATACTAGTAATTACTCTAATTCTTGGAGGATAAGAGGAGGGTTGATATTGGAACCTGGATTGGTATAGAAAATAACTATTAATTTTTAATCAGAATCTGACTGACCCAGATTAATTTTCAAGTGACACCTGTGACTTTTTAGTGAGTAAGTCATGTCCACCAGCATTATCAGTACCTCAAACAAGATCAATACTTGTGCATTTTGGAAATGGGATTGTCAAATTTGAACTCCTCTGAAACCTCAGCAGCATTTCTTTCCATATTTTCCATAATGGGGTTTATTTTGAGATTAAATTTTGGCACCTTCCCACAATCTTCTAAATTCTAAACAACTGTGTTTGTTATGGATTTCCCTCTTATGAAATGTATGAATACTACTCTTTAAATTTCTAACATGGGGAAGAATTGCTTTAACATCAGTGCAATAAAAGGTGATGCAATTCTTCAGAAATTATCACTGTTTGCAATCCCCAGGGAGTAGAATCTGAGACTATCCAGAAACATTAATTTCAGGACCAAGCAATAGATTCCTTCATAGTTTAGTAAGTGAACAGAAAAAGTTTCTGTGTTTTCAGAGCAATAAATGGTTAAATATAAATGCAAACAGTACAATGCATCAGATACCCATTATGAATGACAGGGTAAGCATATGACATGTGTGGAGGGCTGTGTATATGTGAAATACTACATATGTGTCTAGGAGACAGACAGATTTGGGGGAGATGAAGTTCTGTTAGGATTACAGAAAATGTCTATGGAACCTTACAATGTTCCACTATTCTGAGCTGTCTCTCATCCAAGGTATAGGAGCATCCCAAATAAAATGGTAAATAATTGCTTTGTTCAAATAGGAGATAAAATACATTCATTTTCAAGAGGGTAAAGGAAGTGGATGTATTTGTTCAGGTTTGAATTTCAGTGATGTTTAGTCTCTGAGTTAAAAGTCACTAGGTATATCCTTCCAGGTGTAAGTTTTATTCCAGGTTTGAATTCTCACAACTTTAAAGCTAGGGCCTTACAACTAATGTAATTGAAATGCTCATATAAATAAAGAAATTTAATTAGCATTCAGTGAAGAAGACAAAATTTTGGGATAAACTATATTAATTTGATAAATAAGAAAAATTTTAAAACAGTGTCTTTTTCACTCATATTTAGCAATTGTGTGTGCATATGTATTCTCTGTCATACACAGTTATATGAGTATCTCCTAAGGACTAATGAATAATGTGTCATTTTGATTTTTACTGGAATAAGGAGACAATTCATCAAATGTAGTTGTTTTATTATCTGTTCACTTCAAATATTTTATCCTTAGCCTTTCTTAGAAATTTACGCTAAGAATATTGGGAGACTTTTCACTAGAGAGAAGTATATTAAATAAGCATTACAACTATAACAATAAAACATATGTCTTAGGACCTCTGAGTTCAAACTGTGCATTATACTTAGTTCAACAGGCCACAGTGACTTTTCAACAATATTTTAATTAACTAACTTTTGTTGAAGAGAAGGATCCATGGAATACAGGGTACACCCCCCTGTGAGAACAGTTGTGATTGCTAAAATATGCAATAAATTTACATCAAGAAAAATTAATTTGGGTGTGCAGATGAATGTCTCAAAATACTTTAAAATATCTTTTTTATCAAACATTATCAATATTAATGCAGTGACTATGCAGATAAGGTGGTGCATGTTTGTAATCACAGCATTCAGGAGGCTGAAGCAGGAGGGTAACCCTGAGTTCTAGGCCAGCCTGGGCTACATAGTAAACTAAAGGACAGTCTAAGATACACAGGAACACTGTGTCTAAAGAAAGAAAGAAAGGAAGGAAAGAAGAAAGAAAGAATTAAGAAAGTAACTAGCTTCTGTAATTGCGTGAATAACCAGTGCCTGGATATGAATCAGATAATCACTAGTAATACTTAAAAATATTCAATGTTCATGATCAATAAACATTGCCAAAAGTAAAATAATTGAGTTATCTGTTATTAGATCATGTTTTGTAACAACAATCCATAGAATAATTCTTGGTATCTTTTAGGTTTATTATAAAGGGGTGATTTGAATTGGCAATTATATTAAAAAATTAACATCATTCTAGCCAGTGAAACTGCACAAAAATTAGCTGTAAAAGCATGAAACAGGCATCAGCGTTTCCTGAGATCCACAGCATATTGCAACTTGGGGCACTGGGAAAACAGGCAGCCAACATGCTGCTTTGGTAAGTGGCTGTGGCTTCCCAAGGCATGGCTGCCTCCAGGGCAAGAACCATATCAGAGTTTCCTGAGATTTGCACCTTGTTGGAAATTGGGGCACTGGGAAAACAGGCAGCTAGCACGCAGCTCTGGTAAGTGGCTGTGGCCTCCCAAGCTGCAGCTGCCCCAGCGCAAGAACCATATCAGCATTTCCTGAGATCCACGCCATGTTGGAATTTGGGGCCTGGGAAAACAGGAAGCCAGCTCACTGCTCTGGTGGGTGGCTGTGATCAGGTTAAAAATCAAACATCGATCTCATCTCCTCACCCCAGCTAGCAAGTGAGAGCCAGAGATCTGAGCATCTCTTGAAAGTTTGACTAAATGCCATATAGTAAATAAGGGGGATTTTCTTCTGCCATCTGTTTGAAGGAAAATATTTTTATCTCTGTTTTGCTCTGTTCTGATCAATGGTATTGCTCTATTCAATATCCTGTTTTTATAATTTTGGTATTTAGTTCAAAACTGCTTTACCTAATTGAAGGAACAACTAATGTGAAGAAAACCAGATATACTGTTGTACTTATTGCTGTTATCCTGGTAACCTGCTGTGAAGTTATGTACAAATGTCACTGCACTGCCTCAATTGGATTTGTCCTGCCTTGTTCTGATGTATTTTACTACCTTCAAAATAAATAAAATAAATAAATAAAAATAATAAATAAGAAAAAAATTTTAAAAAGTAAATAACAACAACAAAAAAAAGATCAGTAAGGTACTGAACAACCTGAAACATGATATAACTAAACAGATAATAGGATTAAAAAAGAAAAGGAGGAAAAGAAATTGCTCTAAAGGATATAACTGCATGTATATTTAAGTGTGTAGGATTGATAACCATGTTGCTAAGTTTTTGTTGGATCAGTGAGCAGAACTGTTTGCTGCCTCACTGTTTGAATGTCTACTTTGTATGCTTTAATTTTGTAACTTGAACAACTATATACAAGAAGACAATATGTAATGTATCAACTAGTGATTTCTTACTGTTTATTTTTTTTTAAATTCTGTATTGTTTCTACCCTTTTTGCTGTTTTCCTTTTTTCCCTTCTGTTTAAATAAAAAAATAAAAAAAATTTAAAAAGCATGAAACAATTTACAAGTGATTTATAATTGCTCTGAGTACAATATTTATATGTGTGTGTTTCTTGAGTCTGTCCTTGGGTTATTTAATCCTAAGAGAAAAAAGGAACTTTGTAGTAGTTGTGTAAAACATGTGTTTATGATAGTGTAATCTTTAGGAAACAAATTCTTGGAAGCAGAATGTATGCTGAGTTTTTAGTCACAGAAGTAAGTTCCCACAAATACACAAATAGTGAAATTTATCCATTATATTCAGTTTAAGTTATGTCATGAAAAATGTTTTACTCATAATTTTTAAAAAATAATCACATTTAAACACATTCTTTTGTGAATATGTTCTCAAAACTTTCAGTGAAAGACTGCTACACCCTTATTAATATTATTTTGTTTTCTAATCACTAGTTAATTTTTAAAAGACATATTTGCATTTGTGAAGTTGCCCCTCAGAAAGAAAATTGTTTTAGATATTTAAAAAAAAAGACTTCATAGCATAAACTTTACAACAATGGTTTCTGAATCAGGGAATATATGTTCCTTAACTGTATGAATGTAGGGGTCAGTGAGGTTTGGGATTGTGTTTCATGCAGTTTATCTCATGAAATTAGATTTTACTTTTTCCACTGACTTTTAAAAAGAGTGACCATGACACAGGAGATGCTCACTAAATCTTGTTCCATAGAGTAATGGTGAAGCAATCAAATAATCTGATTACCCACTTCCTTTTGCTTCCTTGCATTGAAATCATAGGAAAAATCCAAGTGTCCTTCTGTTGCTAGTCTATAAAATATTTGTGACAATTCAGGTGGATAGAGGGGTCATAAAGTCTTGGACAAGGCCTCTGCACTACAGCAAATGTTTTGCCTACTGGGGCTGAACTATGCTGTCCATCTAAGAGGATTGCTATGTGTTACCCTTTGAAAGGATTCCTTCACTTATTTCTCAAGGTATATATGATGGGATTCAGAGCAGGTGTGACCACTGTGAACACTAGTGCTATGGCCTTGTCTGTTTCTGGAATGTGTGAATTTTTGGGTTGGAGATAAGTGAACAAGACTATGCTATAGAACAGAGAAACAAGCAGGACATGAGAGGAATGCACAAGAAAGCTTTGCATCAACCAGTTTCAGAAGGGATTCTCAAGATTGTCACAAGAATGCACTTATTGGAAACCAAAATGAAAATACAGGACCTCATAATAAACACTATAAAAAAGAAAAAAAAACATAATCTCATGGTAGGAAGTATCTGTACCAGCCAGTTTCACCAAAAGCATGGTATCACAAAAGATGTGCTCAAACTTTCATGTTCCATAGAAACAGAGTTAAGATCCAGATGATCTGAGTTGACTCCACTACCATCCCAGTGATCCAAGAGGATGCGACCAATTTCAAACACACTGGAGGGCTCATCTGGGGAGTGTAATGCAGCAGGTAACAAACAACTTATGAAATGATCACAAGCATGGCTGCTAGCAGGCAGCATTCTGTCAGTCTGAAGATGGTAAATACGTACATCGGGGCTGCACATCCACCCACACTCATCGTCTTGATCTCCACCAGCAGTTGCACCATCTTATGAGGCACCACACTGGTGATGTGTACATCTCCAGAAAGGAGCGGTTCACCAGGAAGAAATATATGGGAGTGTGCAGAGAATGGGTAATACAGATCATACAGATGATGTGGAGGATTCCTCCCACTATAGCTAAATATATGATTAAGAAAACAATGAATACAATTTGTAACTAGGCTAGAGAAGTTAAAGCCACAATTGTGAATTGCCTGCAGAGTGACTGGTTTCCACTGATAATGGTTCAAAACTCAAACATCTGTGAAAATAGTAGACTAGATATAGTACAGGGCACCTAAGAACACAGTCATCTAACACAGTTGTCTAATAAAACATCTCTCCTAGAATCAGTGGTCTGAGATGAAACCTAGACAATGGGATTAGTCTATTACATCTTTTAAATTTTTCCCAAAGAATACATTTATATTCTATATTCTGACTTTATATTTTAGTTATAAAATGAAATAAATTATTGCATACTTAGTATATGAAGTCAATACAATGTAAAGTGGTCACATAAATATACATGTAGAGAGCAAAATAGTGAAGTGTTATATTCTGATCTGAATTCTACAGCCCTCCAAATTGAGGTCTCATTTTGACTTTTTCATAAAGACACTAAAAAGCCTCTCACTAGCTTTCTGTCAACTTTATTTCCTCAAAATGAATTTCATCAAATGAGAATTAGGATAATGTAATAGACTGAGGTCTATGTCTGAGTCAGACTCATGTCTATTTTATCCTTCCAACCTACAGTGCTTCCTGCAGTGCCCTTTTCTGTCCATGCCGCGTCCTAGTCCATCCACGCCTTGTGACAAGGTCCACGGGTGGAGGAGAGCACTTCGAGGAATCGCTTCTCCAGGAAAAGGACGCCGCATGTGGGAATTGGGCGCGGGGATCTTGGGATGTTTTGTACTGATAATTGTAATTTGTTTAATTCCTATATATATATTTCCATGTAATACTCAATATGAAATCGAAAATAGAAACTCCAGAGGAGTTACTAGAGACCCTCTAGATAACCCCTTTGTGAAAGCTAATTGTGAAATTTTACCTTCTGTGAGTAGTATGAGAGAG